>VXAC01005542.1:162057-192263 GCA_013399225.1 Rhipidura dahli | reverse complement strand
TTTTTTTTTTTTTTTTTGCATATATTCACTATCATGATAAATGCCTGATCTTTGTGGAGGGAAGAATTTAATTCTCAATAAGATGATGAGAATGAATTATCAGCTCAGTTATCTCTGCAGTCAGTTCCTACCTGGATACCATTTCAGTAAAACATAAGGATGTGTTATGTCATGACTGTCCTGCTGGAATAAATTTTTAGAGTGGAAGAAAAAAAAAATTGTTTTTAAGTTTGTGTGTGTGTGTGTATAATGTGAATTTCCCCTTAAAACATTCCTATCATGCCGCTTCATATTCATTAATTAGTCTGAGGTTTCCCTCGTGTTTAGTTTACAAAGCCACTTAAACCCACGTACCCATTTAACATATTTATGACCCCAGTTTTCTTTCTTTTCTCTGAGACTGTACCGTAATTGTTCTCTGGACTCAGGGACTGCAGAGTGCCTTCACTGATGAAAGGAGACAACATAAAGAAGGAAATGAATGTGTGAGGGATGAATACCTTCCACAAAACAACTGGGTGCAATTTGGCCCATGGCCCCGGGGGTCACTTTAATAGAGTGGAGCCTCAGTCTCTATTGAGTGTATGGGAGACTATTAACTCTTAACAACTCAGTCTCAGGTTATTTATTTATTGCTTAAATGATTTGTTATTGCTACTTGAATTTAATATACCCTCTGGGAACTGAGATAGCAGCATCATGTTACAGAAAAACTGCAAGTTATTTTAAAACTGTGATTGAATTTTTATGAGCACCATAAAATCTTTCTGAACAAATAACTTACCATTAGTCAGAAACTTCAGCAGGAAATCTGTAAAATTAAGGATTTATTAGAACGGTATTGTATTTGTGTGTCTCTCTGGAAAAGAGAGGGTTGAATGTTTGATGATTCAAGTATTAATTTTATTATATGAATATCATAACACTTAAATAGCACCTGACGTTTTCAAAAGGCCATACAGATACAATATTAAGAAAAAAAAATTCTTTAAGCCTGGGAATAACTCATGTTCAGGGATTGAGACGGGTGCACACCTGTTTCAGTGTGGAAGTTTTTTCAAAAAACTTCAGGGCATCTGCAAAGAGCAATGACAAATCTCCACATCCACTCTGCTAAGTGGACCAATGTTCAAGGTACCTTTGCACAGTCACTGTTTTTCTCTATCCTTGTCTGTGTGCTGCTTTCTGTTCTGAAAGGGTGCATTGGTTCACTTCTTTAAAGCATTCACTTTCCCTTTTGCTTTTCTAATCCTTAAAGTCATTAGGAGAACTTGCAAGTCAAACAGCATATTTCAGAGGGGAGTGGGGATGGTGGGGAAGAGGAAAAAGAAGGGAAGGAGGACTGAAGGCATCATAAAAAGCAGGTGCAAAAGGAAATGCTCAGAAAATTAAGGGGAAAATAATAGTCCTGCAAAAATAAAGTTAAAAGTAGGTTTGAAACCGGAAAGAAAAAAGGTCATCTTAAGCCTTGCTGTGAGACTGGTCTCTGTACCCAGTTGTTTTTAATAGTAGACCCAAAGGTGTTCTCTAAAAACACTGACAACTGATGAACTAGAGAGATCTCCAATCTAAATATCTTGTTGCTTGAAATCCTGTGATGTTCTGACATGAAGAACTATTCTATGTTGGATGTTCTCTTCTGGAAATGGAATAATCAAATCTGAATACAATACAGATGTTCAGATTTTGTGATTGATGCACATAAACCCAAAAAATTATTTATGTCATGCCCTTTTCTATCCTTAATATAAATCAGATGATCATAATTTCTGGTTGGTTTAACATACTGCTTATGTATCAGTTATCTGGAGAAAGTCTAGACATGTATATGTAATACATATAATGATTCTCTTTCACCCTTTGGATTCTACAATTTTAGAAAAGGTTTAACTTGCTTTCATGCTGTTGTTCCCAACAGTTCTTCTTGATCTCAATGGACAAGACTGTTGGCTATCTTAAGTCTTCTTTCTTAATGTTCAGCGACTGAAGTGTAGTAGTTAAAACTGTTTTGTACTCTCAATTAAATTCAGACATTAATGAAGTTATCTTTCAAACTTCCTCCCAATACTGAGAATGATCAATATTCTAATTGCAGCCTTTGGTAACTTACGCATTAGCAAATAATAGCTACTAGATGGTGGTGTCCACTTATTCTCCGATATTCTGAAGCTGTTGGGCAATCTGATCTTTCAGCAGTCTTAAAGGTTCTTTGCCTCTACTGACTCCTGCTGACACCCTGACATGCCATGATGTCTCTTGGCAGGAGATTCATTGCATCTGATATCACCAAGTCACTGCAGAAACCCTGACATTTCTTAAGGGCACTTCGTATCACTTACCTTAGGTATGTTCCTGGAAGTGGAATGAGCCATCTTCCAGATGTGTCTGTACCTTTCTACTGACTGTAAAGGCTCATGTATCACTTGGATTAAATGTGTCTGAGACATCTGTATTTGGTGAGGTAATTTCACCTCAGGTATCTGAAGAGACATGCACAGAACACAAGAACATTCAGTTAATGACACCTGTCCTAAGGCCATCCAGCCTCACATAAGATAACCAAGGATGAAGCAAGGTTCTCCTGGCTTCCCATCAGATGTCTCGTGGGCAGTTTTTCCTCTTCCCACAGGTCCTTTTTGACATTTCTCAGCTTCTGATGCAAATGCAAAAGCATCCTCTACGTCACGGATTTATTCTCCACAAACACAGGCCTGTAGACTACATGGTCCCATGCTCCAAAAAGGATAAGCTTCATGTGAAAACATGGTCTGGGGTCATTTAGCTAATTTTTATCAGAAGGCAGGATGCTTGCTGCAGGGCAGAAAACTGCAGTAAGACAAAGCAAGCCAGGGAGAAAATGAAATTTCTTACAAAGGAGGAAGTCTTTATTATAATGAATTGATATTTAATCAGCACAGGTCTAAACAATCTAAAGATTTGGACCTAATGCAGTTTTACTTCCAAGTATATTAATATTTTTCTTTTTGGACCTGTACCCCAGCTTAACTAATCCTCCAAAGAAGTCCGGGCCAGAATATGAAAGGGTCCAGTGCAGTACAAAACTTCATAGAAAATTTAGTTGCCCCAGGCTTAACATACCAACTTGAACATAACGCAAAATATCTATCCAGAAGTGAAAGGTGAAAGGTTCACAGACAGGAAAATCCACCTGTAATCACAAAAACAAATTTTGCCTCCTGTGAGAGTCTTCTTAGACACATGAGGCTTCACTAAAATTTCAGTATGACTAAAGAGCCAGAATTTACTAGGTATTTTCTAGGTCTGAAAATACTTCAAATGAAATGCTTGTAATTAATGCTGAGAGAACACCAGGGAGTTTCTAAGACTTCTTTGGATAATCTCAGCAGCAGAAGGATGATTAGCCTCTTAAAAATATCCCCTACACCTTCAATCTTCTCTCTTCCACCATCATAACCTGAGAGCATGCTCCAGATCCAGTCAAGAGGCCTCTTAAAAACCCTTGTTCTCCTACATGTCAGAAACCTACTGGAAAGGATGGTGCTTTTGCCATTAATTTTTCAGGCAGCATCCACAAATTCTTTTGGTAGCCCAGGAGATTATCTAGACTGCTGCATCTACTTTAAATATTGTTGCATGCTGTGTCTGACTGAGGCTTGTTAATGCCAAATGTCTCCTTTTGTAACACCTAGAACATTTATTTTCACACAAACCTAAGCATCTTTAATTACTCTCTATAGAAAACATACCAACAACTATTCATTAGTAAATTATAAACTTTAAAAACATTTAGTATAATAGTTTAAATATATATTTTGGCTTAAATGTAGAGAATTTTCAGGTGAGTAGAAACACCACTTTATTCAAAAATTGTTCCTGTTCCATTTTCAGACTGTATACTACTTAAGTTGCCACACTACATTCTAACCCCAATTCCCAAATACCTATTCCTCTGGGACATAAATTGCTCGTTGTTCCAGGGGATTTAAAAAAGAAAAAGTTAAGATATACCAAATAGCTGCTCCATGGTCAGAGTGCTTCCTTGGCATATATATCCATAACATTTGCAGATTTTTAAAACATGACCCTTCTTTTGTAGTAGAATTTATTAGCTGTGGTTTGAGAGTAATTTTGAAAATTTCTTAACACTTTGAAGTTAGGATTTCATTGGACTCCTTACCTGCATAAAACTTTCTAGGCTGGGCCATTTCCTTCAGAGCCAGTGCCCTGCATCAGTGCCAGCAGTGTGTAGCCCGTGATGATGACAACTAAAGTACCAGAATGGACTTCTCTACCCAGGTGATGAACTCCGAGTACTTTATTTTTCTGTCCAGGATTTATATTGGCCTTCAATCCTGTAAAGAATTAGGCAGTCTGCATGCATTGCTAATGTGCTGGCTTTAATTTCCTGCATCTTCAGGGGAAAAACACCCCCTACTTCAGCACAAAAGAATGTCAGCTGTCTTTACTACAATTGTACTGAGGAAGAATTGATTTATATGTTAAGCTTTTATTTTAGCTACAGTCTCACCCTACATATATTCTAATTATGATGCATAGCCCAAGGAGAACTCTACCTCATGAACGACTTAAAGTCCTCTTGGGTCAATGTATGCTGGTTATGACTTCGCTGTACACTAACACAGGTTTTGCACCTGTGTTGTCCTCCTGGAGAAAAATGGAATGCCATAAGGTGACTGTCTGCATTCTGCAGCAGAGCACATCATGTCATTAACCAACCAGTGAAGTTGCTCCTTTGCCACCTCAGTGCCACTGTTTGCCAGCACTGCAACACCACTGAAAACTGACAGGTCAGGCCAGGGTGGAGAAATAAATAAAGGCATCACAAGACATAGAGTAGACTCTCATGCTATATTCCAAAAATTGCTGTAATTCAATTGCATAAACACATTACTAAAAACAACAACAAAAAAAACCACAACAACAAAACCAAAATCACAAAAAGGCTTTATCAAGACTTAATGGCTGTGAATAGCTGTTTATCTGCTTTGTTTGGCCAGTTCTTCACTCTTGTTTCAGTGAATGAGAAAGACCTGTACATCTGTGTCTTGACAGAAATACAGGTCAAGTACAGTAACAGTCCAGAATTTTGTTATGTCTACAAACAGATGAGAAGCCTCATGTCACTGCTGGACTGGCTGCAGGACTAGACCTCACTGAAGAAACTGACAAGGGATAGTCAGAAAGTCTGTCTTCCAGTTACCATAAATTGGAGGGCCACTAGTAGATTCCAGTTTGTTTAAATGCATCTCCATACTAAGCCTAAAGAAGCCTGAGGTTTTTAAAAATTACAAATACCAACAGCAACCCAGGGATCAAAAACTCAAAAAATCCAATTTAATCTCCACAGGCCTCAAGTGAATAATGTTGTGATGCTATTAAGCTCTGTGTGCATAAGATGAACAAACCAAATGAAAGAAAAAGTCCTGAAGGGATGCAAAACATTGAACATTCTGCAGAAAAGTAGGTATCTTTATTTTGTTTTGGTGGGAAAAAATAGATTTTTCTCAGTACTGTTAAGCTTACTTCCTTGAGACAGACTTAATTCAATGTTTTATATAAGTAAAGACACATACTTTTTTTTTTTCCTGGAATTGATGTATCTGCCATTATAATGTCTCACAGTGGGACACAGTCCAGTGAGTAAGAATGTAGACTGCTTGTAAAGAAACATGTAGATTCAGAAATGTCACTGTAAAGTGTTCTGAATGTAACAAGCTAATGAAAAATAGTCCTAAAAAAATAGATCATCTACAAAAAGGAAATGTGGTGCAAGTTTCTATTCCATATCAGGTACAGCTGACTCCCAGAAACTGTACCAGCAGCAGCTGACATTTTTAAAACTTGAAAAAAGACACCTGAATTAATAGAAATGCATATCAGAGCCACTGGGGAACATGGCAATGTACATACATAGGGAGAGAGCTAGTGCAAACAGATGAATCTGCCCTACATAAACTAGAGTTCTAGAGGGTACTCTAGCCCTGAAAAATATGGGTACATACATCTGAGTATGTTCAGGTAATATTCTTTGAAAGAACAGCTGGATATGTAAAGGAGTTTGCATGCCCTACCTCTGGCTGATACAGACTCCAAAGAAAAAAGGCAGAACATCTAAGCCCTAAAAATTATAGAGTGATTTGCTTCCAGTAGCCACTTCTGGTATTTATCATATTTAATTATTTAAAAGATTCCTGAAAGTTGGACTTCTAGAAAACGTAGAATGATTAGTACCTAATAGTATCAGGGGATTCCAAGACAGGGGATTGCTTAATTAATTCAGATGTTCAGATTCCATATATAAGTTTCACTCTAATGTCAGATCTTTTTTTCCATCTATTACTTTATTTCTATCACTGCCTGTCTGTAGACTCACAAAGTTGTTGCTCAGGTTTAAGTTACTCCATAATTAGTTTACCAAAAGAACAAAAGGCATGTTGCTTCCGCTAGATATCAAAAGCTTTAAGGAAGTGAAAATCACAACTACATCGCTTTTATCCTCATATTGTTGGGTCCCTTATCATCACTGCATTAAAAATACGCCAATTAAGAAATAGTGCTGGCCAAGGAAAGTAAGTGTTTGAAGGGAAGTCTGGACAAACAGCTGGAGTAAATCAGATATTATACTAATGTCAGACAATGGAAGGATGCTGATTTACATCCTCTGTGAATCCTACACCCAGGCATTCTTCTTGTAAATCACAGCAGTTTTTCTGGGAACATAGTATGGAAGTGTTTTATCTACACTTCCTTGTAACACGCAGACCTTTTTTATGATTTCAGACTTATTTAGGTTTTATTAGTATGAGTTTACAGCTCTTTGTTCCCCGGACTGTGTGAAGAATGGAAGCAGGCTGCTATTTTACTTTTAGCTGGTGAATCAGAGAGGGTGTCTCACATTTCATTAGTGTTTGAGTCCTTAACTCCTCATACTTCTCAGGTTCTTTTCCCCTTCGCACAATGTATGCAGGGACAAGAATGTGCAAGTGCCACCGCCACCCCATTCAGACTTTCACTGAATTGGTGTAATTGGATTTTGCACCTCAATTTGCAAGATACAGTTCCCCTGAAAACCAACCCATTTTGGTAAGCATAAAAATAAAACGAAATAAAAATAATAATAAAGACAGGGCAGGCATTCATAAGGTACCAGGTCTCCACAGTCTTCAGCTGAGAGACCCCAGATTTCAATGTATCCTGAAAAGGGTGATTAATTTAAAGTGAGTGGAGTCTGTTTCTTTAAGACAAGCTCATAAATCGTGAAAGATCACCACTTCTTTTCAAAAGGCTCTCCACGGTCTGAGTTTCCCTTCTGGGTCAGTAAAGGCATTGAAGTTTTAATGGCATGCCATGGCAGATTACACGATACAGCTGTCCCGGCACCGTGAAAATTAAGTTATGCCCCGTGTCAGCAAGGTTTTTTTCCCCTTTTCTTTCCCTACCCTCCCCCCTTCACTCTCCCTCTTTCTTTCTCTTTCCCTGTCCCCTTCTTCATTCTCCTTTTTGCTGGGAAGTGCGCATCCAAGGAGGAGGTGGGAGCCCGGCAGGAGCTGCTGCCACGGCTGCTGTTGAGCCCCAGCTATTGAGACTGAGTAAATGGAGCTGATGGGTGAAGAAGAGCCATCAAAATGGAGGGTTTTGTTCCTCCTGCTCTCCCCAGGGCCCGGTGGCAGAGGCAGCCCTCCTCGCTCACTCAGGCGCAAGCACCTTCTCTGCCTTCCCCGCGCCGCCGGACACTCGCCACGCCGTTCCCTCTGCTCCGCACCCAGCGCGCCCGCGCTGCGGCTCAGGCACCCGCAGACCCCCGTGCTGCTACGCACTGTCACAGGAGGATTATGCTCCTTGTCGGAGATGCCTCTTTCCCACAGGGCAGGGCCTGGCGCACTGGGGCACGCTGCATGCACAAGCACGCTCGCCAACAAGCGCATCGTCTTGCTTCAAAAGCAGCAGCAGTCCCCGCTGTCCCCCTAGCCCTGTATCTTCACTCTGCAAAGAACGAGAGAGTAAAGAGCTTATTAAAGCATGAAAAATTAATCACATTAGTGTTTAGTCTGGCAGAGCAGCGATCTGTGGGGGGAAGAAAGAGATGAGGAAGCAGAAATGGAAGAATCATTTGCAAACCTAACAACCAATATTCTGTGTCAGTCATTTCCAATCTCCTCTTGATTTTTATTTGCTTGAAAACTTCAGCCTCTGAAGATTAATTTAAACATATTGATATTGTGCCTGATGGTCTGATTTCCTTACAGGATCCCCTGACGTTGCCCACAACCACAGAGTACGGATGGCCAACAGTTGAAAATTATTGTTCTATATAATATTTCTAATACCTTAAGATACTGAGTTATGACAGGACATAGTCCCAATGCCCCTTCAGACAAGTCAGAGTTGTTTAGTAAATCTTTCTTTGGAAAATGAGTAAGTTAATTAAGGCTTCAAGTAGAAGTTTCCTGTTTTATATTAAGCCAATATGTTGACTTGTTTACCTCCTCCAGTCTTTAAAAATGGGTATATAGATATACTCTACATATAAACAATATTGTCCATCTGAACTGCTTGTATCACACCACATGCAGTAACTTATCCAAGTATTTCTGGCTTTAGACTTGCACAATTTGCAGTTAGCCTTGTATTCTAACCCAGGATAATGATTTCAATGGGATTATTTGTGCCAGGGCTCTCTAATGCAGGGATGCTTTGATTAAGCTCTTTACTTGTTCCACTGTTTCTGTGCATATTGACAGCAGAGGATGAGTTCTGACTACCTATATATTCAGCCACCTCTGGTTTATGTATCCTTGATTAAATATTTAGGTATTCTATATTGGAATTAATTTCCTAATAGGACTTGGCATTTTTTCCTTGCTTTCCTCTGTTGTTCCTAGGTACAACCTGCTGTTCACAGCCAGTGCATCACTCAATATGCTACAAGGACATTTGCCAGCACAGTCTGAGCCAAACTTTACCAGACTACCAACAAGTGTCCAGACCTGGGAAAAAATGAAATTTTTTGCCAATATTACTGAGTGGTTGCTCACAATGTTTTTCACAGGTGTCACACAAGTTCACAAGAAAAGCAGACTTTCAGCCAAAGGACCCTGGACCAGGAAACATTGTTTAAGAAGCTTTAGCGGCCATGGGCTTCCTATAGTACTTTCTGTTTGTAGTTGGCACAAATGATTTGATAAATCAGTCTGTAGGCTACCATTAGCTGGGGTTGGGGGCAGAATAAGGGTCTTGCAGTTTATCTTCTAGGTGATGTATAAACATTAAATAAAAGCCACTTTCACAGCACTACAAGAATTCTTCTCGGGTAGTAGCAAAGACAATGACGTCAGGGATCAACTCATCCCTTAGATTTACCATCCCACTTGTTTACTTGCATACCTCAGTTTCTTTACACACATCAGTGTGTGGGGGAGAGCTGGTCACTATTCCTATTTGCGTTGCTGCTATTCACAACAAGTAAATCTTTCCCATGTTTTTGTGATAGGTTCAGGCCTTTATTGAGTGAGGAGAGCTGTGAGGTGCCCAAGAGCTGTTTTGTTGGCAGGGGGTTAAGGAGAATTGTCTGTCACATCAATTATCTGCCCTTGAGCTCTTAGAAAGAAGGTGCCTACAGACTGGCCACTTCTCTTGCTTGTACATCCACACACATGGACACCAAAACAGCTCACACTTTGATTGGAAGTTGTTCTCCCCCTCTCTCAGCAGTGCTGAGATCCATGTTAAATCAGCTCCTTCCTCCTTCTCAGTAAAACTAGACAGGCCCCTGCTTTGAATACGCTGGACCACACAAGGGAGAGGGGAAAAATATCTTTCCCTCAACCCTTTCTCTCCTTCGTCATTTGGAAGCTTGTGTTCTAATAACAAATGGTGATTTAAAAAAAAAAAAAAAAAAAAAAAAAAAAAGCCTTCCCTTCTTCCCTTTTTGGAGCGACAGCTCCGAGCCTTGGTCAGGGGAGCCCATGAATTGGACTTGCAAAGGGCCCGGGAGGGGTTCCTATAAATCTTCCCCACACAGAGGTGGCTGTCTGTCTATTTCTGGGCTGCTGCTCATTGTGACTAAAGTTTAACTGCTTTACTTTCATTCGGGGGGAGGCAGGGGGGCACATCGCATAAACCTGAGGTTTATGGATATTGCCTTATTTCCTTGTCATTTTCAAAAGACATTTGTTTGCTTCTTTATTGTTTCCCTAGAAAAGTAGCAATCACAATTTTTTTCTACTTGCTTTATTGCCTGATTTTCTTTATTTGTCTATCTTCAGCTTGTTAGCTATGAAATGGAAACTACATTAAGTAATTTGACATTTGTGAGAATGTGAACAGTCACTTCCTTTGGCTGCTTATCCTAGAAAGACCAAAACAACCAGTATAAAAATACAAAAAAATAAATACAAAAATGATAATGTATAAATCCTGGCTGTGTGTATAATTACATACATGCTTACACACAGACACACAGAAACAGACACACACTTGATGTCTTGGAGAAATGCCAGCTGTAATTGCCACAAACTAAACAAGGCTTTATGTTTTCTCACTGATACTTTTACCCATCATATTCTGCCTTTCTGCTCATGACTAATTTCTCGATCCTATTTCATGGGTCACAGAGCAATATATCAACTTATTTAATAGCAGAACATACATATTTTTTGGATATAGTTTGAATGTGATGTCACACTCAAAATTAAAATAATATAAAGTATTAATAAACATCATCAATGCACATGAATTCTTATCATTGAAAGAATGCATTGTAAGAATGCATTGTAAGAATGCATTGTAAGAATGCATCAGCTGAAACATGATTTTTATTGCCACAAATTATCCTCCCATGTATCTGAGAATATGAATCTGAGAGCATAACAATTTCTGGTTCTGAAAATTATAATCAGGGTAATGGAATTGTTATTCTCAGCTTTCATGCACAGCAAATTATCCATGGGTTTTCCACATTTATCTTAAAGAGAAAGTTGTCTGAAGACTAAATCCAAGACTAAGGATTGCATTATGAAAGTGAAGCAAAGATATTTTGAAATAGGAATTTCACTCTATCCAGTTGCAAATCATGTTACAGGTAGACAATGAATTGCATCATTTAAAGGTCCTATGAATTTTAACCAGTTTTCAAAACCACTTGATTGAATATGAAAGATTAGATTTGCAAAATAAAGACAAAGCTATGCTGGGGATGTGGATATTTCATAACATCAGAAAGACGGGGGGAAAAGGTATTTCTCCATTCTTAGATATTGGTTTGTTTGTGAGCAAAGCATGTAAAGTTGGACAGCTTGTTTGCTCCCTGCATGTGTGTTCATGGGTGGGTGAGGGGAGTTTGAGAATTCCTAATCCTGCAGCTCTCAGGACCTGGAGAGTTGTACCCCATCTGGGGTAACTGGATTAAAAATCTTTTCTCATTTCAAAGGTTTGATCTCAACAAGGGTTTGATGTGATGAAATCAAAGTGGCAGCTTGGATTTGAAAACTATTTGGATTTGAGCTTCCTGAAGTCTAGATCTGAGGGAACGGCTGCAGTGTGTATGAATGTGTGGTAACTGCACTAATGCCTGTATAAAGAAAAAAGTTATGTGTGAATAAATAAAAAAAATCCCACTTCTAAAATAATGCTTACACTAGTTTGAATAACCTTATAGTAAATAACTTTTGTCAACTAATGATAAGTGGCTCCTGGGCTCCATGATTTTAACACATCCCCTCAGTGACAATAATGGAAGATTTTGTCTTAGCAGAGGTGGAGCTAAATAACAATAGCTACAAAAATGATGTATTATATGGTAATTACTGCTATTATTTTGTTGTCCTTTTCACTTCCCACATGTTCAAGGACCCCAAAGACATGAGAGCAGTTCATTGACCTATCCGAGGGAAGAGCAGGTTCCACATGATTTTGACCATGTCACTTTCCCTCTTTCTGAGCTTCCAATCCTCACCTGCAAACTGGGGACAGTAGCAGCATACCTATTTCACAAAGTCTTTCCAAGGGAAGTATGCTACAATACTTCAAGGCATTCAAACTCTTTGCAGTGAAGCTTGCCAGTAGTTCCTGCATTTCTGAAATCAAATACAAATAAATTTCTCCATAAAATCAAATACTAATCTTGGCTCCAGGTGAAGTTTCATGTGCAGTTAGAAACACAACCACAGAGACAGGGTTAATACAGTTACACATTTATAACAAAGTAAACACAAAGAAATTTGCATACAACAACTTAAAAGGTAGGTATTCAGAATGAAAACATGTTAAATGTACAAAGGGCCAAAATAATTCAGCCTTGAAAGGTTATGGGAAAGAAAAACAAGGCAATCAATGATGCCTCTTTTGTAATCATCATACACTGTCTATGTGGGATATATTATCCATGTGTCCTATTACACACAGCCTAAAATTGAATATGTTTTCAAATTACACAAGATCATAACATTTATAAAAAAGAAATTGTGTTCAGTTTTTGTTACATGTAAAGATAAAGCATCCTCAGATTCTTCCTGCTCATAGATACTTTCTATTAAATTTGAGAAAAACCTCATGCAGTATAAGGAATTGATAAGAAGATATCTCTGAGGCATGAAAGAAATTTGTGTAGGTTTATAAAGAAAGACTGTAAAATCTTACCAGAAAAGCTGACTGTGTATGAGAATGAAATACATCATCAACAGCTCTTGCCTGCTGACACTTTGGGGTCATCTACTGAAAGACTGAAACTCACCTTTCCAAGCAATAGACCTTTCTTAAAAACTGGTAGAACCAGCCTGTAGAACCATGGGCCACATATATAAGTTTATTAGAAAATCCAGCACCTTTCATCCTAACTGCAGATTCACTTTGGCCTTTTATTGCTAAGATGATAGTGTAGCATAAAATATGAATGTCTATACATGTATAAATACATACAAGAAGAGAATGGAAAAAGGATGTCTTCTGCAAAGTTCTCTGAAAGACAAAGACAGAAAACTACAGACAAGGGATGTCACTCTTATGCTCAGTCTGTATTGTTGGGAAAATCTCAAACAGTTTAGACATATTTCTTGAGATGATTGAGATCCAGATTTGTGTTTTAAATATATCAACTGTTAAACTTGATTTCAAAAGAAAAAAGAAGAACAGCATACAAAAAATAGCAGTGCATTATGTGTTTCTATAAGCAGAATTCAGCATAACAGAACTGGTGCAAGGTAATATGGCAATGGATGGAGAAATACGCTGTGGCATTAATAATGTGTTTAAGTTTTACAGTTCGGTCCTTCAGCTGTTTCTCCTTATGTAAACACTTATTTTGGGGAAGTCTTGAGTTTTCCAGAGTGTTTCTGAATAATATAGTCCTGTCCTCCAAGACTTCTTGTCCTGGGTTTAATTTTCCTCATAGTTAATTTTCTGAGTTAATTTTCCTCATAGTGTCTCATATGGTGCTGTGTTTTGGAGTGGTGACCAAAACAGTTTTGACAATACACTGTTCAAGATAGCTCTGACAGTCTCAAGACTTTCTCTGTTTTCCAAACTGTCCCTGTTGAAGTAGTTTGGGTGGACAAGAAACTGGAAGGGGACACAGCTGGAACAGCTGATCCCCACTAACCAGGGGGATATCCCATGGCATATGACATCAAGCTCAGCAATAAAAACTGAATCAAAGGAGCAGAAACAGAATGACACTCATGGTTATGGTGTTTGTCTTTCCAAATATATGTGATGCAAGGTGAAGGCCAGCTGTTCTGGAGGTGGCTGAATGCCTATCTGCTGATAGGAATTAGGAAATTAATTCCTTCTTTTGCTTTACCTATTGAACTGTAAACTTGTCCTTATCTCAAACCATGAGTTTTCTCAGTTTTCCCTCTGTTCTCCTCATCACCTGGTGGGGAGTAGGCAAGGGGCTATTGGCAGATGAGTGCTTACAGGGTTAAGCCACAACATTAGTCCAGACCAGCTACATCTTGTCAGATGTTCTTAAAAATTGTCAGTGTGTGAAAATGTACTCCTGAGTAGGTACCCATTTAATTCTAAATATAGGAAATAAATTAGTCCCTTCTTCCTTGAAACAACCTTTTATGTTGTTGAAAATTCTTACTACTTCACCTCAATAGTCCCCTTCTCTTCTCTTTCTTTTCCTTTTCACTCTTTCTCCTGCCCTGCTCTGGCCCTTGCCCTCTTCTCTCCACAATTTTCACAATGAGTTTGTCTTGGTTTGGTTTCTAAAGTTTCATCTACTCTTTGTAAAATCTTGGAAATAGTGGCTGAAGATTTTCTCTGGAATGGCTTCATCCAACGTTGTTAAGTATTAATAGCATTAATCTATAGTCATATAAAAATCTAATTGATTTAACAACTGTATCAAACAGTATTTCCTTATTTTGGCTTGTCTTCTTGCCCTTTATTTACACCAAACAAATCCTGTTTGTACATGACTTTTTTAAGGAACAGTTCCTAATTAAGGAAACTAAAAATGGAAAAATGGTTTGGGGCATTCTTATCATTACACATCAAAATCTATTTAAATCAACTTAAAAAAAGGATTCTCCTTTTGTTATTCTAATGGTTCTGGGGAAAGGCAAGGCAGGGTAGTGAACGATCTCAGGTAAAATTTTAATTCATAAGCCACTGAGATCTAAGGTTGAGTTTCTAACAGGCAATTGGTGTAAATAAAAACTGTGAACATCTGACTTGTTGAGAATTAAATTTGATTACCATCTCAATGTTGTTAAACACTATCGTCTGTGCTGACAGAGTTAACTGGGCTGTCTCCATCCCCATTTTGAAAAGCTTTTTCACAATTACCTGTAAAAACAAATATCCTAATTTCATAAAGTTTTATTTATCATAAATATGATATCAATAGACTAGATCAGGTCTTCTAAACCTGAGGAATTTGGTATAAAAGGCATTTCTGGTTTAATAGGAAATGCCTTTTGAATATTGATCTTAAGTCATAAGGCAGTACTTTAATAAGGCTAAAAATAACAATAACTTCATGAAGATTGGATGAGTTCTGGGAATGTCCTGCACAGCAAAGGACTGCTTTAAACTCTCCTTATGGTGGGTGAGCACAAGGAGAAGAAACAGAAAACACAACCTTTTGGCAGAATGCCAAGATGCTGTAACACCAAGAGCAAAAAAAAAAAAAAAAGAAGATACAAAATACAAGTTTTTGTATTTAAGTGGGAAGATCAGGAGTCTAAACTGAAAGGATAGCAAGCAAATCTGGATATCTTATGGTTAAGCGCCTTGTCAGATTTCTAATTATTAAAACATAAAAAAACTCCTTACAAAAGGAAAGGTAAGAGATCAAAGTAAAATTTGTCCTTAACAACCAGTAGGGTACGACATTTTCTTTCTTTTCTAACCTATATCATGCTTATTGAACAGACCATGGTAAGACTACCAAGGCAGCAGAATTCCTAGTCTATAATGATTAAAAATAATGGAAATTAGTATAAACTGGAAATTGTGAAGTGAAATTTTTCCCTGGTAAATCTTCCCTGTTACTGGGCATCAAAATCATCACAAAAATCACTGAATTTAAATTTCCATGTCTGTGTAGGTCACAGCATGTTATCAACCTTTTAACAAAATCAGAAGGAAAGACTGTAAACGACCTGCTCTATCATGCAACAAAATTTGATAGAAATGTAAAGTCTTGCACTCATTACATTCCTGTCTTCAACTAGACTCATTCAAAGCAAACTCAATTCAAACACCCAAGTCACTGCATTTAGGGCACTAGTAGCCATTTCTGGTCATTAATTTTCAGATACCCCAAGCTAGAAACATGTCATGATTAATTCTCTGAATCACTGTGTTCAGAATCCATCTCCACATTCTTGAACTTAGAAACCATCTAAAAGAAGGAGAAAGAGTGTTTTACTATGGTTCTGCTCCTCCAATCCCCACCACAGTATAAGAAAACTCTATGTAGTACAGAAAAGCATAGGAAAAATGATCAAAGTGATGGAATGGGGTTCCCTGGAAAAAGAAACCTTGAAAAGGGATGTGGAATAGTGCCACAAGATCACTGTGGAGCAAGGGAAAGGTCAGGTGGCAAAGTCCCACCAAAGAAGAGGAAAACATCTCAAAACCATGCAGTTAAGTAGTGGAACTCCGTGCTACAGGCTGTCAAGGATGTAAAAGGTGTGGGTGTAACATGGCTAACTGAAGTCAGAAGAATCCCGTGGTACTTCCTGAAAAACAGAACCCTTAGCACTCCAACTCCTACATTGTTTCTTCATCCATCACATATGCGAAAGAAAAACTGTAAGCTACAAATGAGTATCATTCTACTGAAATCTCTGAATAAAACACTGTATCTGAACACAAAACCAGATTGCTGTGAAAATGTGGGTATATGTGTGTCTGGTAAGTCCTCCAGCTCCTGTTGAAAAATAGACATGCAGTGAAATTGTAACAGTCTGGATTCAAATCACATGGGTGATTTTATATGAGGTTTTTTCCTGTCCTGGCCTGGCTGGAAAGAGCTCTTGTCATCCCAGCTTGCTAAAGAACAACAGTGTGAATCTAGCAACTACTTGTTAATGTGTCAAACTGAGGCATCTCCGAACTTGTATCTCTCTAGCCTCAGAAGGAGAGGCTGTGTACTCAAGCCAGCATTGGAGATGCTTAGCCAAGGGAACCTTTTAGGAGGGTGGGACAGGAATGGGAAAAAAAGATTCCTCTACCAATGGAAAGCACACCCAAAGTACCATCTGCTTCTTAGCATCGTCCCCATAGCCTGTGTCTGTGTGGTGCCAGCCTCAGCAGCTTGCTTTCCTAACTCTCCATGATGCTCTTCCTACCTCAGGAGTAGTGGTGCCACAGAGGGAATGGCAGCAAATAAGTAAGTGATTTTTTTGAACACTGGCTAGAAAAAAAAGACAAGCAATTCCTGTAAATTTTCAATACCACTTCGAAACAGAGAAACCAAGACTGACACAGATATTCAATCTTACACTTAAAATGCAGCCAGCCTGAGCCTTTACTGGGCTTAGCAAAAACACTTGATCATCATACCTGTTAATAAACATAAATGCTAGTAATGAGCAAGAATTCATGTCTCTATACCTTAGATATATCCTGANTCAAGATGAAATCATACAACACTTAGCAAAAAAGTATTAAGCCTTCAGCAGTGTTTAAAAATACACTACATCCCACACACATGTTAATTTTACTTACATATAGGATAGCCAAACATTTTAAGACAATTCAAGTATGGGCAAAGCAATATGCATATTATTAAATCAATGCACACCTCTATCTAATATTTCTAATATTACTAAATGCATGAGTATCTTTAACATTAAAATGCCTGCATCTGTATTCGAATGTGTAATTAACCCCAAGCTTGCTTTAATCTCCACATGTAATTGTTCAAAAGTGCAGGTTTTAATGGCAACACTTTCTTGAAAAGATCTGGGAAAGTAGTTGTGGAGTCAGTTCCTACAGAGATTACAGAAAGTGGTTGTCTGAGGGATAAAATTTTGCTTAAAGTCTCTTCAGTTCTGCCTCTTATTTAGTAGTCACAGTAATGCCAAATGTCTTACTCTTTTTTCATCAGGGAGCAGATAATAACTCAAATGCCTCAGCCAAAACAAACTCTTTGAAAAGATCTTATGAAATCATTTCTCTTTGCAAATCCATAAAAATCACCTCGGACTCCTTATCAATAGAAAGGCTTAAAGAGGGTGCAGAAGTCGTTGAATTATGATGTGCTTGTTTTAATGAAATTCCACTCCTGCTGGGATGTTCCCTGCAGATTTTCCATATTTCAGCATGGGAAAGGTTTGATGCTTTCCTGCCGGTGCCAAGAGTTAATTGAAAACATTTCAGGATAAATTCAGCTTGGGGGCCAACGCTCCCATTCCTTCATTATTCTTAACAATAATAGAGGAGTAATACAATTATTAATAGGCATGTTGTATCCTCTTAAAGTGGCAGTGTGTTTCAGAAACCGTGTCTTTCACATTCTTTTTCTTAAGCAAATCTGAAACAAATAGAAGAATAGAAATCTCAGGAGAAAAGCAAGCCTGGCTGGTATATATATGTACAATTCATCACTTTTTCTTCACAGTGAGTATTTAGCTATTGTTAAATATAGGTAGTTACTTAAAATAAATTTAAAAATCTAATAAAACAAAAATATCTCTCAACAAGACCAGAATTTCTTAAAGGTCTTCATGTTTAAAGTCTCAGCCCTGTGGGATATTAAATGGTTTTCTTTGAAGACATGTCTATCCTCAGAGTTATTTAAGGAAACTCAGAAAAGAGAAATGCAATTTTTAATAAAAATGCCATTTGTCTAAAGATTAAATTGGTTTTGAAGTGAAATATTGTCCTGAGGATTTATGTTTTCCATTTAATGAATCTAAAATAATGGGGGTTTTCTTTATGACAAAAGACATTAGATTGTCTTGTTGGCCTAGGGCTACTTATATGTTATCTTCCACAGTAAACAATTTAAACTACAACCTTGCAGAAAATACTTCTCATTTTAATCTTTTTTCCCTCTAACCTTGACACTTGATACACTCATAGCAATTTTGTCAGTATTTATGCACTCCTGGTAACTTAAATGTTGAAACTCGTAAAAGTTATAAACAGTTAGGGAAATATTTTGAAAATATTGTTTTCACTTAGCTGATTTTCATCACACATTTTTATCTCTTCTCCACACTATTCCTCCCAAAACAGACAACATAAAATATTAAGCAGTTCTAACTGTTTGAATGTGTCTGAATAATCACAAAACCAGTCCAAACAAATGGAAGTTACATGATTCCTGCAGACTACAATGAGTCAAGGACATATTTGTATCATTTCAAAAGGCTGTACCTCATTTACTACAGTTATTCCCCTTTTTTTTTAACAGAAGTCCTGCTGGCAAAAGTCTTTGATGGGGTCTCTGCCCATTCTGGCAGCAAATATGATATTTAGAACTGCCCCAGTGTAGAAGACTCTCCAGACAGAACGGAGGTCATTTAATCAGCTTTCTGCACCCTGCCTTAATCTTCTCACCTGGAAGGAGAGCAGGGATAAAGGAGATATGGGCTGGAGCATTTCCCAAACAACAGTGCACTACTGATGTAGCATTCTGGAAGACAGTTGAATGGCAGATGTAGTTTAAAGCATCTCCATACCCCAGGGTAAGGATAGGACCTGAGTAGAATCAGGGCAGGATTAGGAACAGTTCCTGCCTCAGATATGACAACTGCAAAACAGGAGCATCTCCTGAGTCAGAACTACCAATGTCTAACTATCTTCCTTGGTTTGCACAGCAGAGTACTAAAACAAAGCTGGGCTTAAAATCTGGATGGAGAGAGCACCACCACACAATGCTCTCACTAGTTCTGTTAAGTTTAACAAAATCTTCCTATAAAATTAATTGAGAAAATAGTTTTTCCCCATGAATATCATGAAGGCAAACTTCAGCTAGCTTGAAGGACATGACGTTTCTTAATAGAGAGGAAGTGCTTGGTTGCCACAGCTCTTTTTCTTGCTTACTGTACACAGATGTGAGAAAGCCAGGCAGTATTCTGACCAAAGTGTTCCCAATGAGATCTGGAAAGAGTCAGAATTATTTCTGAATGTAATGGGACTATATTCAGGCTCTACATGCAGTCAGTATGTTTTAAGATTTAGCCTAATATTGCCAAAAACAGAACCACTCAAGGTTTGAGCAGCCCAAAAGGGAAAAGATTTCACAGTTTCTCAGATTTTCATATCATTCTTATATGCTCTGTTTACAACTATCCATTCTAGCAATACCTTTTTCATAGTAACATGTTCTTCAACACATCCAGGCATTCAATTTTGCTCACTTCAGTAGGCTTTACCCAACTTTCAGCTACAACAGGCTAAACCCAAGTGTTAGCTGCCTGTTGGTTCACATAAGCTTAATTTAACTAACAGAGTAATCTTTCTAAGTATAGAAAGAAAGCTAATGGCTATATTCTGACAAGGGTTACACTACTGCAAACTCAGACTACTTCAAACAGGAGTCAATGATTTGGAACAATGCAAACAAGACTTAACGTCAGAGAAAGGTGAGATGTTTTGGACAACCTATTTGGCACATATGTTCTTTCAGTTCTTTCTAGAAAATCCACACCCTTGTATTGAATTTTCTTCCATGGCCTCAATTCCTGATATGCACAGAGCAAGACATCTGTCTATACTTGACTTTGCCAGGTTCTTTAGACTAATTTGCAAACATATGGTATACACCTGAATACACTAATATGAAAAATAAGATAGCCATAAGAGTTTCTGGGGACTGCTGCTTTACTTCCTGCTATAACATATTTTTACATGACATCAAAAATGTTTGAATGGGTTTAGAAGGACACTGTAACTCCTGAAAAGAAATTAGCATGAAGATCATTACTACTGAGTGTATTGGGAATACCTATAGAATCATAAAATTGTTTAGGCTGGAAGGAACCTTTAAAGATCATCTAGTTCCAATACTCCTGTCATGGGCAGGGAACTTTCCACTAGACCATAATATTCAAAGCCTCATCAAGGTCTTGAATGCCTCCAAGGCTGGAAAGTCCACAGTCTCTCTGTATCATCTGTTACAGTAGTACCTCACTACCATTATAGTAAAAAATTCTTCCTAATAGCTAATATAAACCTACCATTCTTCAGCTTAAAGCCGTCCCCCTATGTCCTATCATGACATGCCCCTGTGAAAAGTCCCTCTCCAGCTCTCTTGTAATTCTCCTTTATGTACTGAAAGGCTGCTAAAAGGTCTTCTCAAAGCCTTCTCTTCTCCAGGCTGAACAACCCCGACTCTCTCAGCCTGTCTTCGTAGAAGAGGTGCTTAATCCCTCTGATCAGCTCAGTGGCCTCCTCTGGACTCGCTCCAGCAGGTCAACATTTCTTTTTTGCTGGGGATCCCAAACCTGGATGCAGTTCTCCAGGTACAAGTACTCCAGGTAGGATCTCAGAAGAGCAGAGTACAGGGACAGAATCACCTCCCCGACCTGCTTGTTCACACCTCTTCTGAGGCAAACCAGGACACAGATGGCTTTCTGGGCTGTAACTGCACACAGCTGGGTCATACTGAACTTTTCATCCACCAACACCCCCAAGTCTTTCTCCCCTGGGCTACTCTTAATCCATTCCTCTAGCAGCCAATATTTATACTTGGGATTGCTCCAACCCTGGTGTAGGACCTTGCACTTGGCCTTATTGAACCTTATTGAATGAGGTTTACATGGGCCAGCCTTTCAAGCTTGTGAGGGTCCCTCTGGATGACATCCTTTCCCTTGAGCATGTTGACTGCACCACTCAGGTTGATGTCATAGCAAACTTGCTGAGAATACACTCAATCCCACTGTCTGCGTCACTGACAAAGATGATGAACAGTGTCAGTCCCAGTACTGACTCCCTAGGACACCACTCATCACTGCCCTCCACTTGAACACTGAGCCATTGACCACAATCCTTTGAGTGCAACCATCTAGCCAGTTCCTTGTCCACTGAGTAGTCTCTCCATCAAACCAGTGTCTCTCCAGTTTAGAGACAAGGATGTTGTGTGTGACAGTGTCCAGTGCTTTCCACAAGTCCAGGTACATGACATCTGTTGCCCTTCCCTTGTCCACCACTGGGTCTACAAAGTGACCCCATCGTAGAAGGCCACCAAGTTAGTCAGGCATGATTTGCCCTTAGTGCACCCATGTTGGTTGTCACCAATCACCTGATTATTTTCCATGCCTCTTAGTACAGTTTCTCTTAGCAGAGGAGGAAACTCCATGACCTTGCCAGGCACTGAGGTGAGACTGACTGACCTTTAGTTCCCTGGCTCTTCTTTATTTCCCTTTTTAAAAATGGGGCTTATACTTCCCCTTTTCCAGTCAGTGGGAACTTCACCAGACTGACATGATTTCTCAAAGATATTGGTCAGTAGCTTAGCCACTTTCTCAACCCGTCTCCTCAGGACCTTCAGATGCATCTCATCAGGTCCCATGGACTTGTAGACTTTCAGGTTCCTAAGATGTTCTCAAGCCTGAGTTCTTCTCCTGCAGACAGCAGTTCTTCATTTTCCCAGTCCCTGCTCTCATCTTCTGCAACTTGGGCAGTGTGGCTGAGCACTCGCTGGTGAAGACTGAGGCACAAAAGTCATTGAGTACCCCAGCCTTCTCCATGTCCTGCATAACCAGGCCTTCCTCCTGAAAAGAGATACATTTTCCCTAGTCTTTCTTTTATTGTTGACGTACCTAAAGAAGTTTTTTTGTTACCCTTGACACCCCTGGGCAGATTTACATCTGCCAGTGCTTTAGCTTTCCTAACCATCTCCCTGGCTGTTTGGACAATTCATCTGTATTACTTCCAGGCTACCTTTTCCTGTTTCTGTGCTCTGTAAGCTACCTGTTTGTGTTTAAGTTTGTCCAGGGGCTTCTTGTTCATCCATGCAGGCCTCCTGCCATTCTTCCCTGATTTCCTCTTTGTAGGGATGTAATATGTCAGAATGGTAGGATTTCAGAAGACAGGCCAGTACCCTAGAGTTGAGAAAATTCCAAATATACATGCTAAAACTACAAAGGTCATGCCAACAATAGCACTTCAGCTACTATCACTGCTCAAATTAGAAGGCTTAGCATCATCACCAGTGGATGATGAGAAATTTGTAGTGCTTGTATTTATTCTGCTTAAAACACCTAACTTTCCTTATTTTTTAAACAATTAAAACTAGTGAAAGCCAAATATACACTGTCATATACACCATAAAGTAGTAGGTGACTGCATTCTTTTAGGATAGGACATTACAAACAGATGTGTCTTGATTTTGCATTACTAGAGAACATCTAGCAAGCTATGTTTATTTACCTGAGGATGCCTGTTTTGTGACTACACAAACCACATAATCTCTCACACAGTTAAAAATACTATGTTAAAAATACAAACTGTGTCTGCATTGTCTATATTTGCATGGAGACATACTTATAAGGGAGAAGATTCTGTTGTATTTTATTTCTATTGTTTCAGGCAGCAAGATACGGTGGTGAGGAGTGCCAAGAACGTGTTTATAAACAATATTTCCCTCTTGCAAAGGAAAGAGATGTCCCTTCTGCACTCCCAGTTTTCTCCCAATTTTTTTCCTAGTCTTATCTTTCCATTTTCAATCAAACTGACCATTTTCCAATTCATCAGTGTTACTCTTAGATAGACACTTTCCTTTTCCTCACAATATCCCCTTATATTTCACTATTTCCCCTGTGTTATACTTCCTCTGTTCCTCTTGTCTCCAAGTCCTGCGCTAAATTCTATGTTTTGGTCTCCTCTCTCCTCCTAAACTTCTCATTTGACCCCTTTTCAACTGCTACCACCATCTCTGGCCTTGTGGGCATGTAACAGTTACCTTCTCTCCTCAATCTCCATGTATCACCATCTCCATTGAAATATGCAATATGTATTCTTGAGCCCAATCTCATTCTATATCTACCTAAGGAGCCTCTTGGATTCCCCATCATCAGGTCAACATTAAAATCACAGTATAACACAAAATTATTTAATGAGACCTCCAGAGATCATCTACTTCCAAGTTTTTGTAGAAGATATATCTCAGCCAACACTAGAAATCAGCTGTATCTCTTGCTAGCCAAGTCTTGGAAATCTCAAACAATGGAGGTGACAGGGTTTCTTTGGAAAACCTGTCTCAGTGCTGTGCTACCTCCTTCACCTCCCAGCAGAGTTCTTCCTAAAGCTCAGTCTGAACCTACTGGCCACAGTTTGTGCCTGCTGCATTTTGTCATACCTTCTTCTTACACTACCAAGAAGAGTCTGGCCCTGCAGTCTTCACAAAAGCTGTCTTCCCCTGGCTATAGGGTGTCATTGGATTCTCTTTTCAGTTGGACTAAAGTCCAGCTCCCTCATCTTTGTCTTGTTGGTCGCAAACTCTAGCTATTATGGCAGCCCTCCTCTATCCCCTCAATTTTCTCAACATCCTTCCTGAACTTAGGAGAGGAGTGGTCTGAAGCCCAGACACAGTGTTGGAGGTGCACTGTCATGAACACCAAGAACAGGGGATGATAGCTGTCATCTCCATCTTCTAGAGATGGGAAAAAAATTGTTTCCAGAGCTGAATATTCATCTTATTTCCACATTACTCTTACCTTCTGGCTCTGCCAACATTACTAAAGACAGCTAGTTTTCTTTCCGCTTTCCCCCATTATTTTCAACCTGTGTCTCAGCTAACAATATTTTTTTGGAGCTTCTTTCTCCTTATTAGCAAGCACACTATTAATTTTCCAAACTTTCTCTACATAAGTCATCTCCTCTTCCCTACCATTTCTTCCTCTCACCCATTCAAAATATCCCATTTGAAAGTGAATCTTTCTTCATGAAGACTTGTATCACACTCTATATTACTTTATTAATATATTTTTAGGTTGCTTACACATCACATTTCACGACCATCCCACTAACCCTTAGTCTGTTTCCTTATTCTAGAGTGTTCCTCTTTCCCCTCCCTGATGCATGTCTAAGGTATAGTATTAGCACTATTATTTCTGTGTGTTAATAAAAATTTCTCTTTGTGCACATTTATCTTCTACTATAATATCCACTTGTCTCATAATAAATTCATGAAAAAAAGAAACTTTAAATGAAAGGGTGGCTTGTCAATTACTATTTTGATTTTGAGCACCAAACTCTCATCACTAGGAGTAGCTGCATAAATCATCCCTCTTTATTGTTTTATTTTTATGCCCTTCAGTTACATTTGTACTGGTTGAATTTTGGAGGTAAATATCCAAAATATTAGCTGAAAGCTCCCTCAGAAAGCAAATCTTTCCCACATCCTTCCCTGCAGTTCCTCTTTAAGAGGTGTCAGCATGGCTGAGAGAATGAAGTGGCTCCACATTGTTTGCCTGAACTATTATGTGTTTAACATTTCCATAACAAAAGTGCCACTCGACTTCTCCCCGATTAATGCAGCTCGAGGGCTCTTGTCCTCCTTTAATAAAACATTGTTGAAATCATTTATTTAGAGCCCCTGGTTACTAGTGGGAGAATGACCATCTTTGTGCCAAAATATAGTGTATACAGTCCACTATTTTGTAGTAGATCATTCTGTTATTTAAGAAATTGATTAAATGGATGTCTTAGAAAGTATTTATGCTAATAGCACATTACTTATGTCATTCAGACAGTCAATGTGAGCCTTTTCAACTGTCTACCACAGCCAATGCCTCAAGTAAAATACAGTAACTTTCAACCTTACTGCTTACAAATCTGTATCACAGACATGAAATCACTGCTCTTCCCATTTGTAAATGTTTTCTGTTGCATAACTTTTCCTAGGACTTGTAATGGGTGTGTTACCACAGGCAGTGTGGAAGTGTCTGATGTTATTACTGGGGACAGGAACAAAATCGATTGAAGGTCTAAATTTTTTTTAGTGACTTTTGAAGACTATGCAACTCAGCCACTCAAGAAGCATTTTCCTTTACTCAAATGGTGATGATTTTTTGTCCCATTATTTTTTATATGTGCACTTTGGCTCTTGTGGAGTACCTCTCAAACTCCAGTGTACTCAAAAGAAAAAACAAACCAAACATCAAGTACTAGTTTTGCATCACATTGAGATGGAACGTCTTGTTCTCCACCTGCAAAGTTGTCTGCAGCCACCTTTGCAGCCCTATCTAAGACAGGTGCTATAGAGGCATGTCTGTAGTGAGAGATCTGGCACCCCAACAGCTTTTAGGAGGAGTGAAGATTCTGAGTAAAATCCATCATACTTTCCAATGTGACCATGAAAAGACTTGGCCAAACCAGAGCTTTGCATATGGCCACTGTAAGGCTTCATTTCATAACAATTTTAAAGTTATATATGCCTGTCGGTATACATTGGTGTATATTGTTGAAAATAAACAGAGACCTTATGTTATGTCCATTGTGATTGCATACAAAAGATTTGCTGTGTGCTTGGGTGATCAGTGAAGCTTGAATCTCCCCCTATTTACTGTATGGTCACTGTCAGTTCAATGAACTGCCTCCTTGTTCTCCACCATTGTCCCACACTCCCTTAAACATTTGTCACTGAAGTGCCTCCAAAGACAAATAAACTGTCACCAAGAATTCAAACCTGGTAACTGGGAATGAAAAGGGATCAGAACCTACTGGATTATTTTACATGAAATGATGCAAAGTTCCTTCTCCCCCTGGAAGAGATAGGCTGGACAGGACTTCAGCAGAGAGCACTGCCAAATAGCCAGACAAATGAGAGAACTTCCTTTCCTTTGAAAAATCTCCCTCTGTCAGGAAAAGTGAAGCCTTTTCCTTGCTTAAATCTGTTCTTGCTACATTACTTGACATTTCAAGATTTCCATTTGTCTGAAAATCAAGCAAAAGAAATACAGATTTGATGGACATCAACATCTGCACAGGCTTTGGTTGGCTAGGACAAATAGCAACACAGGCAGCCATTAGTCCTGGAAACTGTGCTTACTCTGGCTATGCAATAAAACCCACAGAGTTATCGCCTTATGGAGAGGAGCTCACAGGACAGAATTAGTTCAGCTGTATTTATTGCACAGTTACTTAAATTAAAACAATCCACTTTTTCTGGAGAAGGAGGCATACAAATGAGTCCTCCCTGCCTAGTGGTGCTTGGTGTTGATTTATTCCAGGCAGATGCTTTTGACAGGAGCCTGTAAAATTAAGTCTCGTACTCCTAAGTATTGTAGCAGTTAATTATCAGTCCTTTTCTAGTGGTAATGTCTTTACTCCTAAATGAAGAAAAATAAAGGCTTTTAGCTGGAACTTAAATTTTTCATCAACAACCAGTTAAATAGTCCTTGTGGATGCTAACTGTTGACAAACTGAAAGTATGTTTCTGGTCATCTGTGGAAGAAGTATTTAAGATCATCCTTACCCAACTGTGAACTCAGCACTTTGTAAAGAAAGCTGACTCTATTTACAAGTCTCACCCAACTACTCTATCCCCCTCCTGAAGAAACAGTTTCCAGCTTTGTTTTAACAATAAGTTTACTCAACCGTTCAGATGACTTTAAAAACAAACTTCAGATCATAGCCGCACACCATAGTCATACACTTGTTTGGTATCACAACTATTTGGGGTTGGTTTATGTGTGTGCACGTGTACTTGTGTGTGTTTATTGCTGGGCAACGTAATCAAATTCACACCCTAAAGAAATAATAAAATAGTCTGTCATTGAAATAACTAACCCAGAAGCAGGGATTTTTAATTTTGTTGATTTATACAACAGACAGATGTGGATTTGCGCTCTGTCAAGATCTGGTAAGATGAAAAAGACACTATCTTGCTAATCTGTCGCCCCCTCAGTCAAAGTTTATTTGTGGTAGCTTTTAAACTTCTGACTTGCCTTCCAATTACAGCCTTTAAAACGAAAAGCTTTAAATAAACACCATGAATAGAAGATAAATAAACTTTTTTCCTTTTTTCTTTTTTTTTCTTTTTTTTTCTTTTTTTTTTTTTCATGAGTGCCTAGCTTGACGCAGTCCAAACTCAAATCCCTAGAGGACTGAGCTCTCTCTTTTGTGTTAATGTTTAAAAGATTTTCCAGTGCTGGAGTTTATTCCTACTGCAAACATTTCTATTTACAAGGTCAAGTGTATCAGCACTCGACACAGCTTAAGAGTGTAATTATTTATCTAAGGGCGTTTTGAGTGTAGATCAGTAGCTCTGGCAGCAAACCAGGCTTCAGCACGATGCAAAGCAACTCCTAAGCACAGTATTACAAGATCTAGTAATTGCTGATCCCTTCAGCATGTTTACTTTTGCATTCTTCATTGTGCGAGAAGGCAGGCTGAATAGCAAACTTTGCGTTTTGTTGCAGCTGCCTTGATGCGTGCGCCCCTGCCCGCGCAAGACGAAGCCTTGTTCGAAACACTTGCCACCTCTGTGTGATGTATTTCTCACTACTCACTTGTTTGCACGCCGAGGAGCATTTCTACAAGCGCCAGCGAGAGCAACGTGCGTGCACGAAAAAAGCGTGCTGCACTAGTAATTCTACACGTATATACACACGAGCAGCGTTCTTGAATTGCTTTACTCTCTTCTGGCACCGGCGAGTTACCATGCCAACGCATTATCAAATCAACCACTCATTTAAAGAAGTACTTTCAAAGCTGTATTTACTTCTTGCATGTAATTATCCATTAAAGTAAGAATAGCAGTAATTTACATCTAGGTGAAGTATTACAGGCAGACGCACATTTTTGTTTTTTTGACTGTTTTTTGGTTTGTTATTCTGTGGTTTGATCCCCGCCTCTCTTCCCCCACCCCCACATCTCGGGTGCTGAGAGTTCAAGTGTCCCTGGAAAACAATTTCACTGCATCCATTATTTAAAGCTCTTTCTTTACTAATTTACACGTTTAGAAAATACAAAAAGCCATACATATTTAAAAGACAGGCCTTTTTTACGCCTTCTATAAAAAATACAAGGTTTAAGGCAGCTCAGAAATGTGTTTATACAATTCTAAAACGCTCATAAAGTCTCTCCAAATAAGAAAGTTAACTTTCAATCTGTAAAATACACTGTACATTTGATGTTCTAGAGAATACTTCACTCAATCACGGTTGCTGGTATCCCTTTAAACATAAAGTGAAATCTGTACCTTTCCAGAAACAAATAGCAAATGCAGCTACCTGGCAAATAAGATGTGGAATTAAAACTTTTTTATTATTTTTTTAAATAAATTATCCCCAAAGCATACAATTTATAAAACTCTATATACAAGGAAGAGCGACTGGTAACAAATCCCAGTTTTAAATACTTTTTTTTTATATAAGATTTACCAGAGGTCAGCACCCTGATATGACGAGGCAATAAAACTTTTCAGGATATTTGTACATACATGTTCTCGAGTTTAAAAGTGTCTTTCAAAGATGGCAGTGCAGAGCTCTTTTAAAACAAAAGTTGCATTGTTCAGTATAGCAAACAACTCCGAAAAAAATTTTTTTTTAATGTCGCTAGGTTACAGAGGAAGAGACGGCTGCTGGCACGCTTTTGTTAAAGGGAATATGTGTGTGCAAGAGGGAGTGCTGTAAACCACCGAATTTATTCAGTCTGCTATTTCCCTAAATTTAATTTATGGCAGATGCGGTCTAAGTCCCTTTCGGGCACCACTGCATCACGAAGAGCGAGACGCGGCTAATGATAATCAAGTTGCTGACTAACTAGTACGGCAACGCTTTGGCAGCAAGTTTGGGTTGCTCACCTCTTACTAACCTTCATGTCAAAACGCTTAAAAGACCCCCAGTACCAGCATGCCACGACTCCCGGTTTGTCCCGGGGGGCGGCTGGCGGCCTCGCCCGCAGTTTCTGTCAGCCGCTCCGCTCGCCGGCAACACGAAGGCAGGGTGGCAGCAATTGCATAGTGCACACCCGGAACACAAAGAGGCCCCTGCGCTCCGGCCACCGCTCCAGCGACCGGCTCGCAGCGCCAGGCCGAGCAAAGGGGTCGGCCAGGGCTGCGGGCAGCAGNGATGGGGATGGGGATGGGAAGGGAGGCAGTGATGGAGGGAAGCAGTGATGGGAAGCAGGCAGGGAAGAGTGCGGGAAGGGAGGAATGCTAGAGCCGCGGCAGCAGCGACACCAAGATGGAGGCGAGCAGCGCCCCGGCCGTCCCGGCGGGCCGGCCGGCATTATCCGCCTGCACGGGGAAGCCGGGCTCGGCGCCCGCATTGTCCTCCGCGTCGTCCCTCCCCTTCTGGCTCGGCTCCTCCTCGTAGTCCTCGTCGTAGTACTCCTCCAGGCCGCCGTCCGAGCCGCCGCTGCTGCCCGCGCCGTTGCCGCCCATGTCGGCGCCGAAGCAGAGGCGGGCCATGTTCTCCTTGACCGACTCGCAGATGGGCCGCTCCAGCCCGTCGCAGACGCAGTCGTTGAGCAGCACGGCCTTGGGCACGGCCAGCATGTCCTCGATGACGGCGCGGCACTCGGGCGTGCAGCGCAGCCCGTTGAACAGCTTCCCGCAGTATGTCATGTAGCGGTTCAGCGCCAGGCTGCAGCGGCTGTCCCAGTCGCAGCGCCGCCGCGCCTCCGTGCAGCCCATGACGCCGGGGCCGCCGGAACCGGGGCCGCCGGGGCCGCCGCCCGCGGGGCTGGTGGTGCGGGGCAGGCAGGGCTCGATGGCGCGCTTGGTGGCGCGGCAGTTCTCGTCCTGCGCGCAGTCGCAGTCCTCCAGCGCCGGGCCACGCCGGGTGTGG
>VXAC01005542.1:103605-160982 GCA_013399225.1 Rhipidura dahli | reverse complement strand
TTTTTTTTTTTTTTTTTCCCCTCCTTCTCTTTACGATGTGCTGGAGGAGGGAAGGAGAAGAGGGGGGCTGGAGGGCAGCTCACATTCAAAGCTTGAAAGGAAAGGCTTAAGGAGAGTGACAGCCCCCCGAGGAGCCCCTCCTCCCGTTAAGGCGGCGCGGCGGCCGGGCGAGAGGCGCTCAGTAGCACCGCGCCGGGGCTGAGCGGCATGGCTTTCCGCGCCGGTGTTGCAGGCATGTGGCTCTGACACGGGCCCTGCTCCTACAACAAGAGGGGCAAAACCAAGTTCTGTAGCCCGGGCGATGCGTGTACCCAAACTTCCCAGTGATTCAAGTGAGGGCAGAGCCGCTACCCGAAAGGTAGGGAGGATCAGGCTCAAAATGGGACCGACTTTGTTCTTACTGAAATAGAAACAGGTCCTGGTTTCAGTGTGATAGTACCCTCCGCGAGAGCAAGCTAACTACTAGTGGTGTAGTGCGACCATGTAAGTATTCCTTTGCTGAGCCTTCAGTATTACAACTTTCCACTTGCCGCATACCCCACCGATTTTAAAGTCACTCAGCTCAGCTTCTCGCCTGAGGTTTTTGTGCACGGTTTTAAGACACTGACTTACGAGGGTGCCTCTTGGCAGATATGCGGTATATCCCAGTATAGTCGTTTGATACTTGATCTGCTAATTAGTAAAAACTTTTTGAAAATCTGTTAAGAGTTTTAATTGAAAGCACAATGCTTCACTGAAGTCCTGCTTTCATGTTACACTTTCCGTTCGCTTTGCTTACAAGGAGGTAGAAACAAAAATACTAAGGCACAAGGAGAGGAGCATAACAAAGTTAGTGGTGCATTTACCCATTGCCTTTCGTTCAGTGCTACCTTAATTCCAGAGCAACATCGTCTGCAACCACAAGGGGCATCGGTATCTGCTGCCTGTCAAAACTGGCGCTTTTTTCATCCTGAGACTATCAACTCCATCTGTCACAGAAATTTGGACAAAATCTATTTTCCAGAAACTCGGGGATCTTGAAATTCCATGTGGTGTGGAATCATGTCTGTCTGAAAGTGCTTAGACTGTGGGATGGTGGTGTGGTGTGGCTGGGGAGTCAGCATGATTGATGGCTTGAGAAGCATTCGTGAGGGCTTACTCCATTGTCATGAGTTTTACAAGCTGCTCGTGTTTCTCCTTCAGTATGTTTTCCCCTATTCTTGTGTAAAAGCTGTGTTTTTAAATCTGCAAAACCTCCGTTTAGAAACCCTGCCTCTATCCACCTAGTTTACAGCTGTTTCTTTTAATTGTTTTTGAACAGTGGCATTAAAATTGCCAGATGCCGTTCAGACAGGTTGCAGTAAATGCACATTGCTATGTACACTGGGATCGTTCATGCGTTACTTTGTTGCCCCCTTCTCTGATTATACCACTGTTATTGGTGGAAATGCTAGTTTGGGTGTCTCGGTGGGAGATGACATTGCAGATGCTGTTTCAAGTACTGCTTCATTGACTGCCTCCTAGGGAAAATGGTCCACGGTGCCATTGGAGGGAGCAGGGCCTGGATGCTGGGATTAGAGAGGGGGTTGCAGTGGAGCAGGATCGTGCCTTGGGGCCTCCTGAGCTTCCCCAGCATGGTCGAGAGGAATGGTTATCTGTCCCAATGGGGCTGCCTTATAGGGACAGCTGGGCGATGAGCTCTGCCCCATCCCAGCTCCTGCCTTCATTTGCAAAATCCCTCCAGCTCGGCTGTACTTCATTTCTGGAGCACAAAGCAGGCTGTTTACTCTGTGAGGAAAGGCAGCAGTTGAACTTCGGGCCTCCCAGGAGGGGGAGTAGAGGAGCCTTCACTGCTGGCCTTGCATCCTTGCATGGCTGGGAAGAGGCTGCTAGTATGCCTAGTCCCACTAGTGCTGACGGACTTCCCTGGCTGGACTGTTCATTGAACGGCAGGGCATGGCATGAAACATTGCGTTTTTCATAGGCAGAAATTTTCACATACAGTTTTTAGTTAAATAAATTAATATTTTATACAGTTGTATATAGTTATATATATACAGTTTATATAGTCGAAATGTTGACTTTGAAGTTGAGAATTATCTTTGGTTTCATACCACTGACAAAAATTGTAACAAAAAACAGGTGGGTTCTTCAATTACCACACCTTTTAGCCATCTAGAATATGATCATCTACATTCAGGATTATATATTGGCAATAAATTAAACTTCTTAAAGTGGTTTAAAACATATTTCTGTCCTGTCTTTATTTAATGAGCACTTGAATTCTGTCTGCATTTGTAACTATGATTTTGGGTGAGGACTTTGGGGCTCACAGTGTTCTGTTGGAGGAAATAAATATTTTCTTGTGTGGAACTAAACCTTGGGAAATAATTCCCCAATTTAATGGCCTCACTTTGATCCAGGTTTTCTGAAAACCGGACTGATATTGTCAAATTCAGCTTTTCAATTTTCAGAGTAATGAAAGTAATGTGGAAAGCAGCTCTTGCTCTGTTTCACAGAGCACCAAATCGGACAATACATTCCATGACTTGACAGTAGAATAAGATCTGGTAACATTCTGAATTCCCACATTTGCTAGGTTTTTCTATGCCATCCTTTCCTGTCTCAGCAATAATTTAGTTCTTCACACCAGCACTCCAAATTACTATAGAGTAATTGTCATCCAGTACTAGGGGTCATTCTGGCAACCGGAAAAGCCAGTGTGTACATAATCTGGATTTACTGGAAAGACTTCTGGGTGCCTTTTTGCTAATCCTGATGTCTTTCCCTCCTTCTTAATTTCACACCTTTTCCTAATGGATCTCCTTTCCAAATCATGTTTTCTTAAGCTCTTTCTTTGACCTATTTTATATTGAGAATGTTTAAAAAATAAGAAAATCAAGCAGACACAGTACCAGCTGACCTTAAAATTTAGTAGTTCGTATTCACTTGTAACTGAAAAAACATGGCCAGTATATGTGGTTAATTTTTAATTAATCAATTATTTTAAAGTACATTTTTAATTGACTTATGTTGATTTTTTCCTGCATTTAAGAGATTTACAACTGCTATTAAAAATTTTTGGCAGGTGTACTGGGAATTAATTTGCTGATACAGTTTCATTGTGTGCATCTGGTAATATCTTAAATATATGCCTGATAGGGATACACAGAGATCAATTTTTCTTCTTGAAGAAGGGACTTAATTCTCTAGTAATAGTAGATTTCACCTGCCAGTGAAAAGCAGAAACTCTGTCAATAGATCTCTGAACTTTGGTATTATGGTGCATGGGGGGGTGGTCATGGTGGGCAGCAAAAGTCCTGCTTCATGCACCAACATTTATCCTGTAGAAATGGCCTAGTCAGGTGCCGCTCACAGTAGCCTGTGCAAATGACTGAACAAGGGCATGTGCATACAGCGGGGCTCTTGGATTCCGTGTACCTTCAAAAACCCATAAATAATAATGCCTGCATTTTAAAGTTACAAAAGAAAAACCTTGTGACTTACCAGATTCCCAGCAGAAACTGGGGGCAGGGGAATGAATATAATGCATTCAAGTGGTGTCTGTTTCAATAGGGAAGAGAGAGTGAAGGCATCTAAATTGGGTTCTTTCTCCACATCTGGAGTAGTTTATCTTTTTTAGTAGTTTTATTGTCTGTGCAGGACTGTTTGGGACATGAATGTCTTAAGTTGGCCACCTAAACTAGGTGGAATTCTCACCAAAATAGTATTTTTTTTCTTGACCAGAATGTGCATGACTTCCCAGTGTGACCACGCGTTCTCTTCTTGATTTAGTCAGAAAGCAAAGTAATGAGCAGGGAGGATAATAAGTAGTTGTATTGACCAACAGTTGCTCCATTAATTTGAAGCTCATAGTTGCTGAGGCTACTATACTTCATGCTTAGTATCAGTTAGACGCTGTTCTGTTGGCTATACATTTTTGAAGTCAGTTTTGCCAGTGTTAAGTCTCGTGAGCACTCCAATGTATAAATGTGCTGTAATGATTAACTGCATACACAGAATCACAGAATAGTTTGGGTTGGAAGGGAGCTTTAAAGGTCATCTTTGGTGATAACGTAAGGGTGTCCCTTGTATTGCAAAACCATTACTACAACATCCCACACACATCATGCACACATCATGCACACTGTTGTGCATCCCACATCAGATGCCCAAATAGTCCAAGAACTGGTTAGTCTGGTTGCAATCAAAAGAGCCTGTTGGAGTCATGAATAGCACAGTTCATTGAGTGCAACATCTAAGGTTCATTTGGATTGCTGGTGATAATGCATTAACTGCAGAGTAGCTGTATGTAGCAGTAACGCTGTAATTGCAATCACAGGCTTAATGTCGGGGTCAGCTCTCAGCACCGCTGAGGTTGTCGGGCTTACCAAAAGGTGTCCCTTCTGGGGAGAGCACAGAGAACAAATCCATAAACAAACAGAACAAATCCAAAACAAAAGAAGTCTGTCCCTGCAATTTCTCACTGAATTCTCATTCCCTGATTAGATGCAAAATTTGGCTACATTTTATAAACACTACTGTGTGAAGTACTGTGGATGGGACTGTGGTCAAGCCTTTCGTTCTTTGTGGGCACATTGCATGGAATATTTCTTTGTAGGCAGTGTACTTGGTTTCTACAATACATTTCTGGGTATCAGGTTGAAGAACAAGACTCTGCAGACTACACCTCACTCCACATTCCCCCTTGCCCCCTCCATGTCACGACAACACAAACCACACGACTTCCAGCCAATTTCCACACCTGCATCTCAGGCCCCATCACATATTGAGCTATGCTAACACCTGTCCATGAGCACTATCCTCTGAATGCAACCGTCCAGCCATTTTCTTATCCACCAAACAGACAATGCATCAAATCCTTCTCTCTCCAGTTTAGAGAGAAGAATGTGGGGGACCATGGCAAAGGTCTTACAGAAGTCCATACAGATGACGTCTGTGGCCCTTCCCTTGTCCACTGATGTTGTCACTCCATCACAGGAGGCCACTGGGTTGGTCAGAGAGGACTTACCCTTGGTGAAGCTGTGCTGGCTGTCTTGAATGACCTCCCTATTCTCCATGGGCCTTAGCACAGTGTCTAGGAGGAACTGTCCTGTGATCTTCCCACGCACAAAAGGGAGGCTGACAGTTCAGTAGTTCCCAGGACCCTTCATTCTACCCTTTTAAAAGACGTGTACAATGTTTCCTCTTTCCCAGCCATCTGGGATTTCACCTGACTGATACCAGTTTTCACATATCAAGGAGATTGTCTTGTCAACTAAATCAGCCAATTCCCTCAGGAGTTTGGGATGCATTTCATCAGGTCCCATAGACTTACATATGTTCGGGTTCTTCTCCTACTGTGGGAGGGACTTTGTTGCCCCAGTGCCTGCCTTGAAATCTGTCCACTCATGAGGATACACAAGTTTGCTTGAAATAGATTTTTTATCCAGTGTCTACTTTTTTCCCCAATGTGCCTTTTACATTTATAATATTTACTTAAAAATTGGGTAGCATCCTTGCAAAGTTGGGGATTGTTATTTATATATGAAGTAGTAACTATCATTGAGAGATTTACCCAGTGCATCCAGTAAAGTAAACATGGAAGTATTGCACAATACAGTATTTCTGGACTTCTTTTTTGAACTGTCTTCCAATCTAAACTACAAACTAGACCACACATGCTGTTAAAACAAATCTAAGAACAGAGTAGGACATCAACCCTTTTTTGGTCCTAAAAAAGGCAAAAGTAATGGTGAAGCCAACTGATTCCTGGTCACCTGTTAAGCCTATTAGAGACAGGTTTTAAATTACCATGTTCCACAAAGGTGTATATGAGCCAAAGGCACTGTCACTATGTGCAGCAGGATAGTTGGGTCTTCCCCTTCATCCTCCCCGCCCCACACACAACCTCTTCCTTTGTGATTGCCTCCAACAGGCAATGTGACTTGGCCCAAGATAACACTAGGTGGGAGTTGTGCTAAGATGAGAACACCAGGTAGGAGTTGCAGTAGGAACTGTCTGGATGCTCAGAAAATGAATGCATTCAAAAGATGGAGAAGCTGTGTTGCTCAAGGTTGACTTGGTTACACGTCAACCTGCAAAAGGGTATAAAATGCTGCTGGGGTCAAGCAAAATTGTCTCCCAAGGCTGCAGTCAGCTTCTGGGTAGATCCCCTCCCTGTCAGGGATGCTTGCATTGTACATCCAGCCTGAGGACAGCGAAACACTTGCTTTTGAAAGGGTTAATAAAAGCTCTAAAATCTAGCTGTATGTGGAGATAAAATTCTAAAGTAACTACGTAGGTGATCTGTTGCTCTGTAATTGTACCTTCTGTAAGGCTAAAGATTATAAACCTGTACATTCCTAGCTGAACCTGCTTACATTATAACCTTAAAGACATGCTTATATTATATACTTCATTGACGATACTTAGACACTGTATTGGCAATAAATCTAATCATAACCATCCACAAAATCAGTATCATATTTTTCATGCCAGACCAAGAGTCTATTACTCTGCCATGTCAAACCAATTTCAACTATCACAGTATTGTGGGAGTTCTTGGACATGTCAACGTACACAGACACACAGAAGCAGTGGGATTTTTTGTTTGGTGGATTGTTTTGATTCATTGACCTTATTACTTTCAGATTCTCAAATGTTTACAACTACCCAGAAAAAACTAATAGATTTGTGTTTCATTTTCTGGATATGCTCCTTTGAAATTTGTATAATACGAGCTTGCAAGAAATTATAAATTCTGAGTGTTTCTACAGGTGAAGCATGAAGAAATGAATAATTTTGTGGCAAAGCAGACTTCCACTCAATATGGACAAAAATAAGAGTAATGGTTTCATATTTTTTTGTCATTTCAGATTGTACCAACACAAGTCTCCTATTTCTTCTACTCCCAGATTTTATTTCTGTATTAGAATTTGAATGTGGCTGTAGTGCAACATGCCATTCAGAAATATATCCTCAGTATGTTCAATTTAGTAGCTATCCTTGATATATCCTGTGATTGTATTTGCTTATAACGTTGTTTACACAAAAAAGTAGCCATGATTAAAATAAAATTGTCTTTCAAAACAGTTTGATCAAAGCAATAAAAATCTAATTCAGCATAAATTGGGAGTTAGCAAACTGATTTTGGGTGTTTTCCAGTAGGTCTTTTTAAGCACAGCTGGCTTCGTATCATCAAGAAATGGTGATGTCTTTATTGAGTTGACCTGCTATAAAAGAGTGTTAGACTTGTTTATTACACCTTCTTAGAAGAGTTTCATTCTTTCATTCTACTGAAACAAAATGTATTTAGACTAAATAGTGTGCTAAACATAAAGTAGGCATGCAAATATTTCAGAGTCCTGACCCAGATTACCAATTCATATAAATCAATGTTACTCAATAAATAAACTAAGTGTGCTCAGGCAAGGGTTTGCTTTGATTTAACAAGGTCTTTTAAAAGGCAGTTATAGTTAATTGGTGTAACTTTTGATAGGATACAAACTCCCTGAAGTTCATTTGTTCATTTGCTTGAAATATCGGAGGAGAAGAATGAATTAAGGTAGATTTCTATATGGAGGGAAATAGCGTGGATTATTAGCAGATTTTATTACAGGAAGAGCAGCTATATTCATGCAGGTACATGTATCTTTCTTCCTACACTTCACCTAAAATTAAAAGATGTCAAAGCAGTTGGTAGAGTTCTACTCCATGCCTGTACCACACCCTTAGCTGTGGTGTCTGAATACTGGCATGAAAGAAAAAGGTCTTTGTCTTAAAAGTTTAATTTGCAAAAGTGATGAATGATACAGTTACTTCCTTATTAGAGGCACAGTCTGAAACATTTCCAGACAGCCTGATTTTGGTATATGGTGAGCACCTCATCATTGCAAATCAGAGTTTCTAATTTGACATTCAAACAAGAATCATTCACAGTCATGGATACCTTTGAAAATATATCTCCTTTCTGCAGCTAACAAAAATTAAGGGCTTCAGATATGATAGAGAAATACAGTCAGTCATATACTTATTACTGTGCCAGTAACAAGCATTAAACTATTGAGGTGGGAGATCTCAGTGACAATGTCACATAATAGCTGTGGTTTTCTTTTCAAGTGAATTATTAAATGTGTTCTCTTTTTTGATATATCAAAATACACTGAATGACCAACAGCTATTTGCTATTGTGTTGCAAATGAGTATTTCTGTTCTTCCTACAAATAGCACTCATCCTGTGTGTGCACTGAAGGTGAGCTCTTTCTGCCTGCCTGGGGTGACTGCTCTTTTCAAAGTTCTGCAAGAGGGATGGATCAGATTTAGGGTGACTGTAAAGATGAGGCTAAAGTTGTTACTTTGGGGAAAATGGTTAGCAACAGTGGTGCTCTGGAGATTTCTCAAACTCTGGGAGCTAAGCTGCATGCTGGCATCATGCTGTTTTCTGGAGCCAAACCTAATAACCGTGGCTGGATAGCCCAAACATGTCCAGAGACTTAAAGACATTACACATTAGAGATGGAAAATAAATTTTGGAACATTCTCCATTCCTGTTGCAAGATTATGCAATCAGTGTGAGATTAGTCATTATGTTAAATTTACCAGCAATTTATTTTGATCTATTTTTAAATGTCATAGGTGATAAGTTAAGGGGTTTCTACCACTTTCTTTCAAAAGATTTATTTGTTTGGAAACATCTCTTATATCTGATGTAAATTTACCACCTTTAGATATGATTGTTCATAGCTATATTTTATTTTTCCACTCAGGTATCTTTCTAAAAGTATTAATTCCTATGGCATTCATAAAATTAATTACTAGGGTAATGATTGGCATGATCTTCAGCTTATTAAACTCCAGGTGGATCATCTCTTTCTGTAGCATTGTCTAGTTATTTTTATCTAATGTGTGTATTCAGACATTATATTGAGCTGAAGCAAACTAGGGTTAGGATTTTGTATAACAACATTGCAAATATTCTTGTAAAACCAAGTTAATAGCATTTAAATTTGCTTCATTCCGTTCTAACATCAGCTTCACACATTCACCCCACAAATCTGTTTAGTACCTGTTTGTTTCTATTGTTCACAGCCTTTACCCATTCTGGATACCCTATTTGTGCTTATGGGCTACAGGCTGTTACATAAAAAATTAGGAAGAGTGGAAGAGATACTTTCTAAATAAGCTTCTTGTCTTATAAGAAAAACAGCCTTACAAGTTCATACCCTGTCTTTTGCTTTCTATGTTTGGCCTTCGTTTCTTTAAATTTAGCTGTAAAAGTGAGAAAATTCCCCATTATCTGCTTGCCTTTCTTAAGGTCCAGGTTGGTTTTCTTCCAGTGAAGGTCTGAGTTAAGTTCACAGAAAACTTGCTTTTGTTATATTTGTTTCATACAAGTGGGAAGATGCTGTAGATGTGCTGTAGAGTTGAGGTTTTGCAGTACACCCATGGTACCTCTTTTGGGATTGCAAAGCTATTCCTGCTTTAAAAGTTTTTATAATACCCCATTCAAGGGGTATCTGTATTTCATAGTTGGTTTTAATCTAAATTTAACCTAACAGGTATAACTGCATTAGACATTGGAGCTTTTTGACCGAAAAGTGGGATCATTAACTGATAGCTCCTTTTGGGTTGTGAATTCCAGCATGTTATATATCCTCAACTCTAGTCAATTCTCATACACTGAAAAGCTTAGCAGTGTGTTCTGATGTGGATAATTTGATGCTTACTCCAAGACAGTGGATTTCCTCACTGAGAGATCAAAGGATAGTATATACATGTGGCTTAAACCGTGTCCTTTAAATATTTTCACCATTCTTTGTTCCACTGAGGAATGGTTGCCTCTTTGTGACATTTTTGTTCTTCATTTCCCTATGCCTACATGTTTTTCCCCTGGCATTTTTCCCACTCAGGCCCTTTAATTTTTCCTTTTATTTTTTCAGTCCCTGCTTGTATTTAGAAAAAAACAGCAGAGGAGATGTCTTCTACTTGACCGTAATTACTGATACTGCTATGGCCTCTCCAGTTACCTTTTACCAACTTTCTTAACTGGATTTCCCTTCACAAAACTATTTATTAAAGGTAAAGCATTGTACTAGCGCATGCCTAGATGTTTTTGTGTGAGGTTTTTCAGGATTGTTTGGGTGGCCATCCTGAAATCTTTCTGTGCATTTGGGAATATTCCAGAAACCAGAAGTTACAGCCAGGTGGGAAATTGCAGCCTGAATGACACACTACAGATGTTCAAGGCTCAGTGCAGATAGTTCGGAGAAAACCATTTGAATGAATGTGAGCATGAAGTGTTTAGTGAATTATTAAAGAATGTGGCAAAGTATAAGTTTGCTTGCACATCATTTGAGAACAGAAAATGGGTCAAAAACTGTCAAACAAGAAGCTTGTTGTGAACTGTTCAGGCAGTATTAGGCTTCTTTTAGATGGAATGTGACCCTGCTAACCCTGAAGTGTGAGTTAGACCTTTGATGTTCAAGGGGATTCTGAACTAGGCAGACATAGTTCATCCAGCCTGAGACAGTAGCATGTAAGTGCCTGGTGCAAACTCTCCCTTCAGTCGGTTTGTAGCCAGCCTTGAAACATGCAAGATCTAGTACAATACTTTGAAGAAGCGGACAAGAGTTGACCAGACATCTGTTTCTTAAAAAAAAAAAAATAAAAATATGGAGCTAGAAGGAAAGAAAATGAAGGAGAAATGGTTGACATAACAGGGAAGTCTCCCTTCTCCTCCCTTCTTCCTTGTGTTTGAACAAGTAATTAGCATGTATTGAACTATCGTCATCATTATCATGTTTGCTTTTGTTGTGCTGGATCACTTAGCAATGAATAAAATACCTTTGGGTTTGTACATATATTGATTTGACAATTCAGCAAAAGGGAACTAGTGGAGTTTTTTTCAGGAAATATGAATGTTTCAGGGAAAATATTCTGATCACAGGTGAAAACCAATAATTTTTCTCCACTTGTGGACTTTCAGATTCAGTGTAATTCCAGTAATGTTCATGTCTGCAGGATGTCTCTTGCTGGGAGAATTTCCATATATAGGCATAACTATGTAATAAATAAGTTAGTGTCTCAGACTGCACATCTGAAAAGGCACAGGAAGAATACAAGTTTCATTTCTTCTGAAATAGGTAGGCATTTATCGTCATTGTGGATGAAAATCACCCCTGTACAAACAACCAGAAAAGAAGTACTGTGTACCCTCTTCCCAGAACTACAGCTGAAGTGCTTAAAGCTGGGCAGATTTAGGGTTGAAGAGGAGTTTCTCTGTAGTCCACCTATGTCCAGAGAGATTTTATTGAAGGAATCAGGTCTTTGTCCCTAAGAAAATCTGATGGAGATGGGTTTTGTTCATTGAACTTGCCCTGAAAACAGTAAGGGGAAAACTTTTGTCCACATTGGCAGTGTGCTGAAAATCCCTTTGCAGCTATGTCACAGCTGCCAGAACCATAGGAACCATTTTCATCAGCAAGTACTGTCCTGCAATTTGGGTCAATATTTCCCCAGGAATGCTGTTAGTCACACACCTGCAAGATTTCTCCCCACAAATAGCACTGGATTATTTTTATCTGCCATTGAGTTTTGTGACTGGAACACATTAAACAAAATTAGATTCAGTAAAAGAAGATGATTAAAGCTGTTTTGTATTTGACAAAAATAAAAATGTATGGTATTTTTTCCCTCAAAAATTCAAATTATTGAAATGTAGTGTTGTTTAGGAGGACACAGCCTTCACTTTAATTCAGTTTAAGAGGTAGAGTACAAGGTCAAGCGTTTAGAAATAGGGTAATTTCCTGTATTTTACTAAGTCTTGTTTTGTAAAGGTAGAAAAACAGAAATATCAGAAAGCTTTCTATGATATATAATGCATACTGTGTTTTCTGAACTGTCCAGAACACAGTTCTCTCAGTGCCCTTTCCTTGCTCTCAACCCTAAGTAATCTATTAGCCACTGCTACTCTTATCAGATGTCTTATCTGTGGAATGAGCTAGTCGTGTTCCAGGAGCAAACTCTTGTGCTGTATAAGGTCAAGTGCACTAAGATTTTGGTGACCAAATTTTGATCTATCTTCATTGTAGATCATGAAAAAGTGTTCTGATTTTCATCAGTGAGAATCCTTAATTGTATCCCAGGTCTCCAGTGATTGCTTTGTAGTGTAATAAATCATCTGTGCTCCACTTTTGAGGTCACAGAGACATCTCCATATGTTTGATTCTGTTCTCTCTCTCTCTAAATTTGGCTTTATATAATTATAACAGAATAACATGCTTTGGGCACCTTTCGTTTCTTGTCCCGTAAGAGGCTAATAAACCATTAGGGCTGTTTTATAACATGGTGAGTGCTATTTTGCAGTGTTTCATTAGCCACAAATCCACAACTCACCTTCAGGAATTCCGGATGACAGACCGAAGGTATTTTTGCAGCTGTTCTGTGGGACCTCATGAAAGTCCTGTTCCCTTTAAAGAAAAAAAACCACTGACCTTTTTATAAATCAGTCCTTTTGACAGGCCACTATAAAGCAAGAGGACTCATCTCTGCTAAATCTGAGTACTGGCCGTTTTATCCATATGCCTGTGGATAGTTCAAATATCATCTCTCTTGTAAAATATTTTTTCTGTAGGATTGAATAAAGTGAACTCCTTCAAATAGAATATAATAGGCTCCAAAATGCTTTGAATGGCTGTTCACTTAATAAAACATCGCCTAAAGCAATACTATCTTCTGACTATTATATGGTGTTTCATGAGTTGACTTTTAAATTGAATTCCCTGCCATCTTTATGTACCAGAGAACATCTTGAAAAAATCAAGCTACAAATAGTGACTGTTTTCTAAAGGTCAAAGAAATTGTAAGGGGAAAAAAAAGAAAGTCTTTTCTGAAAAGAAATATTCAGGAAGCCCTGAATATTTATATACTGATATCATCTTTAGACCTCCAGGGTGTTTCAGAGTACAGACAGCTACAGTTTTTAATAAAAATGTTTTCCAAACTGAATTTCATGTCTCTTTTCAGATATATAAAAAAAGATTAGTTTCCCAAGTCATACTTCTTTGTTTAAGTTTCAATAGTTAATGTTTGGGCCTCTTCCAAAACAATTTTCTGTCAATTTTAAAAGTGCTAAGGGTTGGAATAATATAGAATTGCTGAGGACTGTTTGGTAAAACATATGCTAAAGACTTGCCTGCAAGGTAGTGGAAGGGGATAGATGGTTTTTTGAAATGATCTCTGTTTTAGTGACATGGCAATATTTTAGTATGTATTAGCTGGTGAGATAATGTGTGCTCTATACTGCTATTTTAAAAGTGCAGTTGGTTTGCTCAGTGTTAAGTCAGTGGGCAGATGACCGTGTTTGTTCATCCACTCTGAGTTCTCTTGTGAGAGTCATTTGTTTTTCAACCTTACCAGGATGCACCAGCATCTACTGTTCTCGTCATGGTGATGAGATACCATACCATCTATCAGTTTAAGTGGTGGTCTTGCTCAGCATCAGTCCATTTACATCCATGCACTGTGTCCCTGTACCATACGGTACAGGGCTGAGACATAAGAGGAACTGCTGAGACATAAGAGGAACTGCTTCTGCTTGCCATCTGGGAAGAACTGGAAGATCATCGACAGGAAATATTTCCAAAAACATAATTAATGGACTTGGACAGTCATCCAAAGGTCTGTGGAATGCAATGGCAAATAACATCTATCTCCAAAGAGTACAAAGGCCAGGCATAAGGTAAAGAAGCAAAGAATATGAAGTTCTTGAATAATATCCAATGCAGACAGATGCAGGTATAACCCTGTCTTGGCCTTCAGTAGCCTGCCAAGAACTGGGCAGTGACATGATGAGACAGTGTGAGACAAGACAGCAACAAAGAGGTAATGAACACTTCATGGCAATAGTCCCGCAGGCCATCTTCCCAGTTCAGGTCAGCTCTCTTCTCTTTGGTAGTCAGAAGCTGGATTTTCAAATGGAAGCAGCCATGTGTTTGTGCATTGCTGCTGGAGAGTTGCTTCTGTGCTGACATGGGTGGACTGTGGACAGTGGGGCTTGGTAGCTGGCACAGGAGCTGTCTTGCACAACCAAAGGTGTATGGTAACCACCATGTAGACACATTTGCTATTGTCATAGAATTAAGACTTTGTCTGTGTTGGCTGGACATAATGGCAAGCAAAACAATATGGCTTGTAAGGTATCATAACTAGTGGAGGATTTATAAGTTTGAATCCTGTCACACACTGTCAGTTGTGTCTGTCTGCTACCTTCATAATGACTGTCTGGGCAAGACCCCAAATACTGTGTGGGCCCGTAGCAGGACACAGGGGAATTGAATGGACAATCTGATTCCTTAGGGCTGAGTACAGAGGCAGAAGAGCTGTTTGCCTTGTGCCTGGAGTTACTTAAATTGTCTTTGCATCTAGGAGGGAGACCAAGACAGCTGTTAAATGGGACTTAGACAAGCTCCATGTGAACCACATGTGGATGCACCATGGCCTCAGCAGAAAAGCAGCTGTGTAGCCTCAAGAAGCAGCAATTTGTATATGAGGACAGGGAGAGAGCCTCATTTGCAAGCACTTAAAATGTAAGCTTTGGGGACTCTGCAGTCTGTGCAGTTGACAAGGAGCATGGGTTAGTGGAATTATACTTCCAGGACTTCAGGCTTTGTGTGCATCTCCACAGGTGTATAGAAAGACTAAGAGATTTTGGGTAGCACCCAGAGGTGGAGCTGGGAGCACTGGAAAAGAATTAGGGAAGAAAAGACATTCTCACCTTGGAAAAAATCACTAGAGGGTGACAGAAGCTTTTCTGTGTCTGTGTTTCAATCTTAGACTAGGTAAAACCAGAGAATATGTGGCGGGGAGAAAGGCTCAATTTCAAAAAGGGGGGCTATGGGTTGTCTGCATTTTGGCCAAAAAGAATGGGACTGGAGATATTTTTTACACACTGGGTCAGCTTTTCCTGGGCATTTTTTGAACTTGGGTTTGAAAGGAAGCAGTAATAAAATAAATACTAATTTATCAAGGAGGGTCTATGCAACAAATTAACCTTGAAAGAAGAATGTTCTCTGCCCTGAAGCAGATGGAGTGCAGAGGAAGGGGCACAAAGGATTCCTTGCTGGGTTCTTCAGCCTGAGAGTAAGAAAACAAAGCAGTGAAAAAAATGCTGAACCCTCTAATCTGTCCTTCTGAACAAGGAAGTGGTGTAAGCAGAGGAGAGCTCATGCTAGTGAAAATCTCGAGGTACAGCTGATTTAGGTTTGCATAAAGTGGGGCTTGACTGAAGCATTCCAGATCCATGCACAGACTTAACAAGTAAAATCACAGTATAATTTGTGAGTCCTTAAAACAAATTAATGAATGCAAAAAAACTTAATGTTTTATCTGAGATGAGATGAGATGAGAGGAGATGGGATGAGATGAGATGAGGTGACATGACATGACATGCGAGAGAGAAGGGTGAAGGGGAGGGAGGACCATGGTTGTCTTAGTTTGTACCTATATCCTATCCAACTTTTCAGTTTTCACTTCCCCATCCCTGGCTTCAGAGTTCCTTAGTCACTTTTCATTCCTCTCCAATCACTCCAAGATCCAAGATGATCTTCTCTTTCACCTTGCACAACCAGTGCCACTGTCACTTTCCCATTGTATTTATCTACAACACACTCATTAAAGAATAAATGTACCATACATTCCTTGTCAGTGTCTTCATTTGTAGTCCTTTTCTTTCATAGTTCCTTTTTTCTTATCATTTATGCAGATGAAAGTGTTCTATCATGTTGTTTTTACGCTGGCTGTGGCAAAGTGTCAAAAGAGTGGGATGTGAAAAAAATGTAGGAAAAGAATGACAAGCCATAGTATAAAGCTTCAATTAAATAGGTACAGATTACTGTCTGGGCAGAGTTGGAATCTGCTTGGCATTTATATCCTATTCCACATTTCATAAGCAGATGTGTTACCTACACCTGCAGTTTCTGTATGTTTCCCATTATAAGGCCTGTACTTATAATTGGTGCTAAGTTTGCCAAATTGCTTTAACTGTTCAGGCTGAAAGCTTTTCATTCTAGGTATTAGCTTCAACTTGAATTTAGAGTGTCTTTAAAGTAAATGAAGTACGCTCTTTATGTTTAGTTAATTTTTTTTCAGGCAACTCATCAATTCTACAATTTCAAGCAAGACATTAAAGAAGAGGGCATGGTGCCCTCATGACAGAATGTGCCCTTTGTTTCTTTTTCTTCCTTGCATTGAGCATGTGAAACACTCAGACAATCCTCACATATTTGGCTAGGTTTTGTGAGGGGCTTTTGGTTTAGTTTGGCTAGGGTGTTGATGAGTCCTTTTGGTTGGTTTTCTGGTCTTGGTGTGGTTTTTTGTTTTTTTTTTTTTTTTTTTTTTTTTTTTTTAAGTAGGTCACCAGAAGCTAGAGAATTAAGCAGACATTTTTACCACAGAGTCCTTGTCTGCTGATTAAAGCTCACAGAAGACCGGCAGTACCTAGGAACAATTTTTCTGCCTTCAATTTGTGCTTTTGGGTCTTTTTTTGACTCTTTTGGGTAGGGTGTTGCACTAAAGGAAGAGCTAGTTTCCTGTTCAAGGAAGAGGATGTCTTCTTCAGCCACTGAATTGTTTCCCTACATCTTCTGCTGGACCATCATTTGAGTCAGTCTCTTCATGCATGGCCATTAGCCACATAATTTTCTGCCCATCCAAGGAACACATCTGCAGACAGGTTTTCAGAATGTCTGAGAGCACACAGGAATGAGTAAAGCTGACTGCAGATGCCCCATACAGGCAGTATTCAGTCAGGTTCTAGGTATGCCAAAAAATCAAACACCAGCCACTAGTTTTTGATAAATCTGCTATTCCTTTTTCAGTAGTTTATACTCCCAGGCTATGGGGTGGGAATAAAGGGGCACTGAGCCTGTTAGTGGTCTAGCAAAGGCATGGTTAGAGCATCCCTAAAACAGCCAAGAGGGAGTGAGTATTTGTGCATCCAGTGCAGAACCTTAAGTACATTGTACCAAATAAATTGTGGGCCCACCTGAGGAATGGGAATGCAAAAACCAAAGAGAGATAAGACATCTGCCTATTAAGTGGAGCACAGCTTGGCTGGGTAAGAGGGAGATTTATGTGGCTATGTGGTATTTTATGTGGATTGAACAAATGGCATAACTCTTGCAACTTCTCATTCCTGATTCTTGAAAGCTTTATTTTGAAAATAAAGCTTGAAAGCCTGAACAATCTTTTGACATAGGTGTTTAAAAATGTATATGTACAGTTTCATTAACATGTTTGGGATTTGCAGTTTCTGCCATGTACGTTATATAAAAACTCCAATAAAGTACTTTCAAACTTTGAAAAATATTTTCAAGAGCCTGTTCCTTGTGTCTCTTGGCCCATTAAGCTAAGTGCATTGACTGGCACAAGGAAGAGAAAAATTAAAACTAGGACTTTTAAAACATATCTAAAATAATTTAGGATCACTTGCATGACTTAAAAAAAATCACTGTTTTAAAGCCCTGAGTCTCAGACTCTCTACATTTCACTGAGTTGGTCTGCTGGAAAACTGATGAAGTTCTTCCTGGTTCATTCAAAACACACGTATGGCTTTAAAACCAGGACAATTTCATAATTTTCAGAATTCATCTTGCCTCTTCTGGACCTCATGCAGGTATAATTTCTGAGGAAATTCCATTTCTTTGGTGGGGGGAGGGAGGAAATACTTCCATGACAGGTTGGCTTTAAAATATAAATGGTGCTGTTTGAAGCAGTTTAAGAGCCAGAAATGCCAGACCGAATCAGGGAGACTGATTAATGAGCAGGTGATGCAATCATAGCTATGTGAAAAATTGCTTGGCTATTTCTTTATCAAATGCCCTGCAGTACAATATGTCACATGCTTATCACATACATACACGTTGCCTACATATGCACATGTATGGGGGCAGATCCATGGCAAGCATAAATTCATTGAGAGCCTTTGAAACCCCTTTGAATTATGGACCTTTGCTGGTTTGTACCAGTTAAGGACTTGGCCCTTTTGTCTCCACGTATGTTCACTAAGCTGCAGACCAAACCGATGATTATTCTTCCTAGTAAGTGTTGCAAGGTTCTGGCTCTTATTTGCTAAATGAAAAAAACAAATGTTCCAACATGAAACTGGGCTTAGATCCCAGTTTTCAGTCATGCTCTCTATTAAAGGATGAAGGCTGTTGCATACATCACCTGAGAGGCATAAATCAAATAGTAATAGTGCTGTTGTTTTCCTAAAGAACTCAGGGAAGGACTTAATTGCATTCACATCTCCTACTGCATCTAGCCCGATGTCCTGCGTCAGTTGCATTAAGATTGAGAAATCCGTACCAGGGATACAATGCACACAATGGTTACAGTCACTGATGTAATACTGGCGCCAGTAAGCTTTATTTTATTTAAAAAAATACTACTTTCCATGTACTTCAAAATAGTATAGACATAAAATATTTTTTAAAAAAACAGAAGCTCTGTCTGTGTAATTTGATGCTGAGCCTTAGCAAAACAGGCAAAGTTCCAAATATTTTCCCCTGCTCAAATGGTTTAAAATATGTTTCCAAGGGTGATTTGGCTGGAGAGGCGACCATTGGGGAATTACAAGCTGAAAAGTTTTATTTTTTTGTGAAGATCTATATTTCTGTGAAGAAACCGCAACTGCTTTTGGAGCTGGCCAGGAGCCAGAAATAAGGTATGCTTAAAAAACATTCACTCTAGTGAACTCTCATTAATGAAGCTGAAACAAAAAACATTTCTCTTAAAAGAAAGACACTGAGATAGATCCATTGCAAACAGAATACTTCAACTAGTAAGGCCTCCTTCCCCTGGAGACTCCTGCCCACATTTCCCCTACCTTGCTTCCTACTCATACCAAATTTTTGCACAACGAACATGAAGAGGGTCATTCTTGCACAATCGTTTGCCAGATTGGGGCCCCCATTTGTACTTACCTAATGTTTCACATATTCAGTGGGAAGTCAGATTGACTAGAGTCATAAGTAATGCACAATTCTGCATTGCCAAGGGCAGTTTAATTTACGATCTTGTTATACTCATAGCCAAATATTACTTCTGGCAAAAAGAATGTTTACAACGTTGTTTTTTGGACAAATTACAACTATATTTTTTTTTCTTCTGAGCCTGGTCCATGCACCCCTGTAAGGCAGAGAATACTGACACAGCTTTCTAGGATAGGGTCCCTCTTTCTGCCTTTGTGCAGATGTGTAACAACCATCTGACACTTTGGAGAACTTAACTCATGGGAAGCCTGTTAGGAACTCATTTGGGCGGCACCTGAGTTATATTCTCTAGGTAGCATCTACACTATTTTTTTCAGTATCTGGGCTTAGACTTTGGCAGAACTAGGTATATTAATCCTATCTGTGTGCTAGGGCTCCTTCTCTGTAAGCATCACCTACCTTCCTGTGCTGGATATATTTTACTACATGCCTAAACCTAGACTGCAGTGTGTATCACCTTGCTCCCTTAAAAAAAAAAAAAAATTACAAACTAGAGCAACACTTGCACCCTGTATGTTCCCAGGGGAATCTCAGCTTGGAGCATTTGTTGATTCCTGACTGTCAGCTTCAGAGGAAAATATCTCTGGCTATCCTTGTTCAGAAATATTCCCCATTGTGGTCTGGTGTTTTTCACAATAGCCTGGTGGTTAAAGAGATTGGCCAGGAGCTGGAAGACAGAGACATGCACTTTCTTGTTGGCTGGTTCTCTGGCCTCATTAATCTGACATTCCTCTCTGCATGATGGTGCAGCTTTGACAGGGAAAGTGGGAATGACCTCTTCAGAAACACTTCTCCATTTACTGCCCTCTTAATCATATTTCAGGAAATAGCTACTTTGTGCGGCATGCTCCCCTACAGTGAAGACCAAAGAGTGGATAAGAGGAAATCTAGTTAATCCTGACCAACATAGCATTTAAGGTAATTTCATGACTGACTTCAGGAGGACTCATGTCCAGCTTTCCCAGGAGAGCAGCACTGACAGTCTTGCTGTCTGTGCTGTCGAAGAGTCAGTACTCAGAACAGATTCATACCTTCAACAGACCAACAGACCTAGTCCAGACTTATTATCACTGTAGTTTTAGTGGTCAGTTAACAATGAGTTGCATGATAAAAAAGGCAAGGATTATTATATAGACTCTTGGCCTCAGGGAAATGGCATACACAACTATAGCTGTACTTTGATCATAATGCCCTAGGGGTATTGGTGCGCACACCAAGTTCTGATTATATTTTACAACTTTCTCTGCTCTTTTTCTGTGTCCAATTCCTTTATGAAAGAAAAGACCAGAAATATTTTTAGCCACCCAGGGAATAGCCATGGTTCCACAACACAGCTCAGAGAATGTTTTGTAGAGGTGATCCATCCTTTTAACAGTTCACAAGGAAAATCTGAGATTTATCATTTGATCAAACATTGAATGATTTTTCATGTGAAATAATCTTGATTGTCCTGAATTAGCTTATTGAACAGCTGCTTTACTTTATTTTTGTATTTTCAATGCAATGTAGTTTAGTGCTCTTTCATCTCTGTTTTTTCATTAACTTTTATGATTTTTCCCAATTAATATCTGAGAACTGTTCTAGATGCTGAGTGGAAACAGAAAACCAAAACCAAACAACAAAACAACAAGCAAAACAACTAGCAAAAACATTTTAAAAGGCTACATATGCAAGTATTTCCAGGGCATTTAACCATGATAGGTTTCTGAAGACTGGCCCTTTGAGGGGGTCTAATCTCAGTAAGATCTTCTAGGATAAAGTAGGAAGTCTTTTCTCTGGAGAGTTATAGAATGAGCTCCTCAGTTTTTACACAACTACTGCTATGAGTCCCTTATTCCTCCTCTGTGCCACCAGCCTCCTACTCCACACAGACAGACTCTGACCTGAGCACCAACATGTCCATGGGACAGCACAAGCCGGGCTTCTGCCCGGGTATAATCAAAGCTCACTTGCTGGAGGTATTTCTCCACTTAAGTAGAATCAGAAAGGGTTGTTCTAAATTGTCTGAAGAGTCAATCAGTAGAATGCAAAGATTCCTCCACACCACTGCTAAGCACAATGTAATAACCAGAGTGAGCATGTCTTCAGCTTATATCTGTTTACCATAACCCCTTCAGGCTGAGGCAAAAACCATCACTAACTTCAAAGAACTCAATGGAACTTAGTAGACTAACTGTTTGGTAATCTCTTCACTGCTTGTCAAGCGATTTTTGCACAGATCATAATGCTAGATAGTGGACACTTGGGGGAGCAGGTCAGGAGCAGAGTATGTGCAAGATGATGCCCTTCTGAATCCGTCTCCCCAGCCTCCATGTTCAGTCAGCAGCTGCACAGCATTGGTCCATCCTGGTCATCCAATTCCTTTTTGAAAGGGTTTGTATTCCTTTGGACTGTGCCACACACAGGCTGAGGGGTGCATAATGTAATCATGCACTGTATAAAGAAGTGTGTCTTTTGTATCTGCTACCTGCTTTATTAAGAGCTCTGATACTATGAGAAGCAATGAAGAGCCATTCCTCATTGCTTTTTCTGAAGTACCTGTGAGTTCATCAATACACCACTCAGACATCTCTTTTTTCAGACTGAAGGTGCTAGTCTGTCTAATTTCCACCAATTCTTTCCTACTAACAAAGTCACACAAATTACTTTCACCTGTAGTAATTCTGTCAGGAATATCTAATGGCTGCTTGCTTGTTATTTTGCTCTTTGGACAGCTTAATAACAAAAGAGAAGGAGCACAGAGCAGGATAAAATGAATCAAAATTTTGTATAAATGAGGAAGAACTCCTCACCAGGCTGCTCTTTCCTTGATGAGAAGCCGTAAGGCCAGATCCTTTCTTGAAGGTATAGCTGGTGTTACCCTTAAATTGTGAAAAGAAGAGGATTATTCTACCTATGGCTTGTCATTACTGCTGCTAAAATTGCCTGGTGTCTGAAAGTCACTGCTTGGAGCTGACTCCATCAGACATGTAGCTCACAGCCTTTCACAGAGGTTGGCATGGGTTTCATTATTAATAAAGTCCCATGCATACATGCATTACAGCTGATTAGCAAATAACATGTTTTCTTGGAAACACTGGGTATCTCTCTTTGGGGTAGTTTGAAATACTCCTTCAAGTTCTGGACATCTCTATCAATAGTTCAGAGATTAAGTTTTGTACATCCATACCAGTAATGCATAGGTGGTTTTTGCCTCTTTGCAGGAATTGATGCTGGCCCTTAGGAGTGGGCTATATGCATATTACTTTAGCTAGTAACTAGGTTTAATTTTTAATGTTAAAACTACATTGACTGCAAATCTCCATTGGGATTTTTTCCAGTTAAAGGATGATCACATACACAGTGAATCTTTAGGAAACAGTGGAGCTATTCTGCTTGCATTGTCAAACTTAGTGCTGAGAATGAAATATTTCAACAAATCAAGTGCAGTCGTCATCACAATTTGTTTTCCCTTTCAACATGGCAAGTACCTTAGCCCAAAGCCTGTTCTTTAGGGGGTAAATCTATTCCATGGTGTATTATGCTGGAATGTGCAGTAAAAATAAATTATTTCACTTGCACAATCTCTAAAAAAACTGCAGCTGTTCAGCTGCATCAGTAAGGAAAAAACACTTGAAAACTTCAAAGTGCTATGGAAAGTTCCATCTGCCTTTCTACCCATGAAACCTAACAACTGTGTCTGCTTTATTCATTAAGTAGCTGTGGGTTGAGTAGGAAGCTAATGATGCTATAGACACTTCGTAGAAATGGGACATTAGGGAAAAATCTGTATTACCTTTTTTCTGAAGGTATCCTGAGCCTTCAGAGAGAGAAGAAAGATTTGAATTGAAAAATGTAGATCTTAAAAGTGAGAAAAAGATATTAAAATAACGAAATATTTAATCTTCCTATTAATTATACTACACACAAAAATAGAATCATAGAATAGTTTGGGTTGGAAGGGACTATAAAAGTTATCTAGACCAACACCCCTGCAATGGCCAGGGACATCTTCAACTAAACCAGGTTGCTCAGACCCCCATCTAACCTGACTTTGGGTGTCCAGGGATGCAGCATCCACCACAGGATGGTTGGCATCAGGCCAACCTGTGTTTGTGTTTCACCACAAATAAAAAGCCCATAGTTTACCTTGAAAATAAATGCATAGGATAAAGCCAAATAAATCTAAGAATGCTTATATTTTACTTCGAAATATTTTCTGAAATACTGGAAAGTTGGTTTATGTGTATATTTTAAGACAGTGCCTGCTTAAAGCAACAGAAAAACACTTAAGACCCCTTTCCAGGATAAAAATTTGAGGAGCTGCTGAGTGAAAGAGACAGCTGAATTGAGCTGGACAATGAAAGTTACAATTTGACAAGTAATTTCTGTGCTTCCACATGTGAGTACATGCTCAACAAATTCACAAGGAGTTGCTTCAATTTATTTTTCAAAACCGTATATGCAAACTGTAAGGCCTCATCCCACTTCCAGACTTGATTGATTTGGGATCCTTAGCTTAGCTGCAAAATGAGTGTGACTCAAAATTCAAAGAAACACATTTTTAGAAGGGTGAGAACACTTGTGAAATTCTAAAAGTACCCAGAAATTGAAGTCTTATTGAAACCATGTACTTGTAGCTAACTGCACTATATCCACAATTTAATAGAGGACATTAGAGTACACATAATAAAAAATAAATCTTGAACACTGTAGAAAAATAGTAGAAATATTTTGTAGCTTTACTTGGCAAGTACAGATTCTTCTTTTAAAAGATGCATTGTAGGTATGTGAGAGCTGTCATTTCTCTTCTGAAACAGTGCAGCAAACTTTCATTGCCTTCTGGTTTTGTGCACCCAGAGAGACATACCCTGAATTGTCCAAATTCCCATTAAATCCTATGTGCAATTTCCAGGGGTATCAAATAAATAACATCACTATATTAACTTTTTAAATTGCACTCAGCAAAATAAAAACAGAATATTTTCAGCAGATAGCATGAAAATATGAAGTGTCCATATGGAGACAGACTTTCGTAAGTATTGTCAATCAGAAAACTCAATACACTTTTTTTATTTCAAAAGATTTTTGAGTCATATGGTTGAGCCAGGAGGCTTGGTGAAGCTTTCAAATACTCACAAACTCTTGGATTCTATTTTCCAATAGTTAACATAGATTAAATACCAGTTAAAATTCATGCCTTATTTTATAATTCAAAATGGTTAAATAAAATATTAGGACCAGCAAGGTATGCATGCTCTGATAAACTGCAGTGTAGTTTTAGTAGGTTAAAAATGCATTAGCTTTGACATTGACTGTAATATGATCCAGCTTTGCAAGATGCACTTTTTAGATGCTGACATTTTTGTTTTCATCTCTGGCATTTTTTCTGGATTTATTATTATTATTATTATTATTATTATTATTATTATTATTATTATTATTATTATTATTATTATTATTATTATCATTATCATTATCATTATCATTATCATTATCATTATCATTATCATTATTATTATTATGAGCTGAATGCATGTGGGTTATTGGGCAGGTTTTTTTTACAAAGTGACTTATAAAAGCTCCTGCTTGAAACTGCTTTACATGCCAAATGAGGTTATGGAGAGTCTAGAAGTGGGAGGAAAACTCAGTGCACAAAAGGGCTTGTGTCTTAAGATGCTAGTCTGGAATTTACCTTTAAGTCAACCTCCAGTTCTGCTTAGACAAAAATGTACCAAATGTCAGTCATGGATGGGCAAACTAAGGGTATTGCCGGTCTCTTGACACTGCACTATTTGGATATGATGGATGTGGAGAAATTTAATCCTTCCAGAGGGAATCAGGTGGCACTGTCAGGACAAAAAGTGCAAACAATTTTGTACTGGAAAAAACTTTCCATTTTAGTCCTTCTATGCCAAAAACGTTGCAGTCGCCAGCTGTTCTGTGTTAAACACTAAATCTACTAGAGAAAAGAATCTTAGAGAAAAGGTTAAACATTGAATAGCAAGTTCTATTGGTTGGATTATGTTTAGAACACATAAAATATGCTAAAAATCATTTCCCAGGCACTGACTGTTAAAACATCTGCTTTCTGGATTAGGAAGCTAGATGTTCAAATCCAAGTTGGGAAAAAACCCTGATGGCCACAAGCTGTTTTCTTTAAAGGCCCTTTGCTGCAAACAAGTGAATTGAGTGTTTCTGATATCTTCCTACTATCCCAGAAGTCAGTCTGAGCAGATGGAGAAAGAAAGCAGATGTCCTACAGACTGAGACACTGTTGTTTGAAGAACAATGTAAGTAATCTTCCAAAAAACAATTATTTAATTTGGGCTTTCCCTTATGTCATCCCTGAAATAAATTCTAATGTTTTCCTTTGTCCTTTTAAATCCAGAAAGAAGGCTGGAATTGTCTGGTTCTTTGAATTTCCACTGACTGTCTGTGTATCAGTCTTCCATCAATTTAGGGAATCCCAGCATTCATACTGGCAATCTTATGTTTTCCTGCATGCATTACAGTTCCTGTACAGGTGGTTTATTATTATATTATATATTATTAATATTATTATATTATTATTCTGTTAAGAATAGCACGTCACTCTGGACCATGACTTTCACATACTTTAAACTATAAATGCCACTTTTACTGCAAAAGCTGAGTACCATAGTTCAGCAGGGCAGAATTTGCTCTGAAGAGTGCTACAAAATCCTATGATATCACTATGAACCACTGATATCTGGCATTCCTTAAAATCCCCAGATTTCTAGACGTGTTCTTACTCAAAAAACAAAATGAGTTTCTGTCCTTGTGGTAGTCTAGGAATGCAACCCCCCCCCAACAAAGACTTGAACTATGAATTAAGTTCCCCCAATCTATTTTTTGAAATCTTGTAATTTTAAGCCCACCTCGTGATTTTGGGAATGACTCACGGCTTTTTAATTTTAGAAGATCAGAGTACTGTAATGGAATGCAGAAAGCTGGTTACAGAGTGTTGACTCTTTTGCCTTCAGTGGCTGACTTGCATAATTGAAGACAGATGAAAACATACTCTGGTCAACATTTTCAGAGCTGTTTTGAGGTCAGATTTGTGAATAGAGGTAGCTGAAAACATCTTGTAGTTACTTTTTGGTAATTGCTTTTTAATTACTTGTTTGTAAAAAGCATTCCATTGTTTCACCAAAATTATGTTTCATGTGAATGCTGAAAACATCAATAAGAGACCAAATAATAATTTTTTAATATTCTTCTTTTTCATGAAAACACCAAATATTCCCAACAATCTCCACAAATTTTTCTTAAGTTTCTTGCATTCTGGTTGCATGGCTTTTACCTGCAAATTACACTGGATGTGAAAATGTTTGTTGAATGTTACTAGCACAGAATTAACAGATTATGTATGCTGCAATGTCTGGCACTTTCAGTACCAGTTTCAAAATGCCTAAGCAAGGGTCACCACTACAGTGAAAGTGCAAAGTCTGTCACACGTGCCAATGACTGAGTATATGGAAACCTGGAGTATACACTCGTTCAGATCACCTAGATAGGACATGAATATTGGTGAATATAGAAACCCCAGCTGACTTGGCTAGGGGAGAAGCAAGCCATTACATGTTCAGAGTGCATTCACAAGTTTTTGTCCAGTATTTGATCAACTCTATTTGTAAGCATGCTTACTATCAAATTTAGAGGTATCAGCCTGCTTTAGGTGTTTCACCACAGGAGTTTATCCTTAGCACTTACTCAGAAATCACTGGGGACAGGCTGATTGTTTCCTCTTGAACACACAATCTACTGTGTTATACCAAAGTTATAAAAGGAGTTATAGCAGAGATTTTATGGAGGTGCCACATTGATGACCCAGTTTTGCCAGGCTGAAGCCAGTATATTTCTGAAGACCTCTGGGCCTTAAGGAAGCTTTGGTGCAGAAGGTAAGGACAGCCCAGGAGGTCACAGTTTGATTGTGCGATCTGTGCTGTCCATTTGTTGATAGGTACCTAGGGTTAATTTGCTTTTCTATTTTGAATAATCGGATAGACTAGGACAAGAAAGCATTACATACACACAGAACACAACTTAGGCAGAGGCTGAGACTTCCTACTTTGCAAGAATTTGGTAGTTAATGAAACTGAGGGCGTGTGATAACCCGGCACTTCTTTGGCTTTCAGCTTTCTTGAGCTGCAGTTCACTGCTGTATCCTGGGAGTTGAAATTAGACTCACCTGCACAACAGTGCTTGGCCAGGGTTGAGTAAAGCTTAATGTTACTACAGTCTGAAGGAAGGCAAGGCAGCATTTCAGATTTTGGGAGTGTAATCATCAAGGCACATAGAGACAAGAGTAATTCCATCACATTTGGCACAAAGGAGATTTGGCACATCTCATGCAGATGGTAGCATTTATATTAAAATTGAAACCAGAGCCACTGAAGATTATTTAGCATTTGCAAAGCATCTCAGCCGAAGATTAATGAATTAAGGTACCTTATGATTTTCAGAAAGCTATTATCACTTTATTTGACAGCCTATCCCAAGACAGATAATTATGTTGCTGTTGACCCTTTTGTCCTTTTGTATTCCTTTTATTCTGCTCATGGCCACTTTTTACTCTTTCCCCTTCTTACCTCTCCTTCTCTTTCCTGTGCTACCCTGAGGCAGGTAGAATGAGAATCCCCCATGGAAATGAGTCATGCATTGCTTCCTGTGTTTCATCTTTCCCTGGTCTGAGTGTCTTCATTCTTCTACCTGTATTCTGATGGTTAAATAATATTTTGTAGGATAAAATCCAAATCTCCAGTAAGGGTTGTTTGCTGAGAAGCCTCGCTGTGATGCCAATTACTCCAGTTGTTCAGCTCCTTGTAAATAACGTTAAAGATTTTTGAAAAAGGCTTTTTTTTCTTTATTTTTGGACAACAAGGCAAGGTTTTTAGAAATTAGGAAAAAATTCTCCAAATAGTAAAGAAAGAGGTAACATAAAAATTTTTCAGTTTTTTTATTTCAGTTCTATGTTTTTCTCCAATTCAATTTTGTTTTTCTGTAAAACAAAAAACTGGTTTCATATTGATATTGATGAGAAAAAGTAGCTACACAGGGAACATTAGCATCAAAACAATGCTTGTTTTCTTATTTAGTAACATCAGTTGCAAGACTGAAGATTTCTTCCCTTGGAACACACTTGTTTTTCTCAGATATTACTGGAGCAATTTCATTAATCAGTTGTTATCCTACTGGATACTGCTTTTGATCCATTTTTGGACAATGTAAAGTTTTTATAAACCAACATATTAATTACTGGAATAGTTATATTGTTGATGTTCAAATTTTTTTTTTAAACACTGTTTGCATATAAAATTCATTCAGAAAGGATGCAAAGCTTTTTCAAGTCCCAGCATTCTGAAGTTGCAAAATCTTTAGCAGTTATTATGGAAAAGACGTGTAAAGTAAGAAAAGACACAAAACAATAAGGTGATGGTTATGGCTTCAGTATCCCCCTCGAAATTTTACATGTGCAGGTCCAGAAAGTTGTATATCCAGCACTCATCCAGTTGAACTGGTGGCAATGCAATCCTTCTGTGTTCCTGAGTTGCCAAGTATGGGCATAAAAGCTCCAGTGAGACACATGCAAATGTAGATTTTAGTGAACTGCTTAGGCACCTTGTCTAGCATCTTGTCCAACTGGTTTCTTGGCTCTTTTGTAAGCTGTCTCTGGCCTTTGGTCTCTGGGGCAATGCCGAGAACATCATCATGAACAGACAATTTTGAACGTATTGGCCTAATCCTTTGAACTCTGTGTATGTGTCTACAAGGTCCAAAATTGTCCCATGCCAGTTACGAGGAGCACTGCTTTTGCTGAACGTTTCCTCGGTCATGCCAAGGGCAAGGTAAGGTAAAAAGATCACTGGTAATTGCATGATAAAAGCTATTAAGAAACTGCATCTGTCTCTGAAATCTGGAACAGTGTGTAATAATGATATTTTAATTTTTCAGTTGTTGGAGGAGCTAGCCCACCTTCCAGTGGTTCAGTCCTTCCACTAACATAGGAATTGATCTGAGCCTGCATGGAAACCCACCACAACAGTATGATGCTGATGTGATGGATATTTAGAAACAAAAGAAAAGTGTAAAAGGAGTGGTAAAAAACCAGCAGCAGTTCTATCTCTGGATTACAACACAATTGCTATATTGGGTGAATGCTTTAATATTTATTTACAGGAATAAATGTTCCCGGTCTCAGTAATTAGAACAACCAGATGTGTAAACCTGCATTTCTTTCTGTAGGTTACTTCTAAAATTGACAATTTCTGTCTAAATAATTTCATGATTTAGGGAATGACTATATGTGTGTTATTCTTTGTGTGAGGATGAAGTGTCTTCTCAGTGCCCTCTGTTTCACACCTCATGCTTGTTTCCATCTTTTCCATTCTGCAGGAAATGGTTTGTTCCCTCCACACAGACCTGGCACTTGCAGCCCAAATTCCCTACTTCCTTTTTTCCTGCTTGCAAATGCTTCCATCACTCAAAGCACCCTGACTAAGCAAAGGAGACTTGCTCTGTAGCTGCACCTTTTCTCAGCTTGCATGTATGCCAGTGGGATCTGCCCAGCCCAGCATCACCCTGGCCTGCCAGAGAGTCAGACCCAGCACTGAGCTGGGATTAGGAGCCATCAGAAGTGGTCAGTGTCCTGTAAACCACCTAACAACAGCCTCTGACACGTCAATGTAATTTGCTAATACTTTGGCATAGTTTTTATTATGCTGAATTCGCATGGCATACACCAAGTATACATAAAATCAAAGTGCAAGTTCTCTGGCATTTAAAGGACATTTTACCACAAGAGTGAGTACTGAGAGTCTGAAATGCTCCTTGATGCATTTGCTTGACACAGATACAGCTTTTCCCAAGGTGGTTATAGCAAACTGGTGTTGTTCAATTTTTAGACATGCTTTACCTTTTCAAAGAGCAAGGATAAAAACCAAATATTTAACCTAGCAGCTTTCTAAGAGACATAAGTTGGAACTGTTCCAGTCCACTTCAACCCCTGGACATAATGTTTACTCATTAGACAGTCGAATGCCAGCTGTTATAACACGCACAGCTCTGCTCCACCACACTGCACAAGAAGGTGTATTTATACAAGCTTGAGAGATTATTTACAGACAAATAACACACATAAGATGGTGCTAATAGACAGCTACACTATGGAAAGCAGAACAAGGGAAAGGATCCATGTTCGAAAAAAGTCTACAGTGTGCAAAATAAAATCTGCAAGCAAATTTCTGCTCTACTCACAGAGAAAATCATCAGGAGCACAACACAGCAGGAGTTATTTTCAATGTGTGGCACATTTGCCCTAAAGTTCTGTTTGAAGTGCTCATGAGCCATGTAAAGTGCAGAATTTAAATTTTTTTACTGTTATTTTCCTTGGAGTTCTAATTCATATTTTTCCTTTTAACACTATATGGTTCCAAGTGTGAAAACAAAATATAAACCAGGATTTTTTAATGAATTTCTGTATTTAGTTGTCTCTCAGACAGAGTCTAGCCTTGGTCCTTTTCCCATTTCTCGGTACTCAAGTCTACAAAGCCACCTGTCTGTCATTCTGCATGACCTCCTTGCTCTCAGACAAGTCTGCTGGGATGCCAGCCTCCTTTGCTGCTAACCCTTGTTTTGGCAACATCAACACCTTTTCCACACTATGTACCTGGTCATGTACTCATCTAAAACTGCTCTGTAAACTGGCAGATTTCCTGCTGCTTGAATGCTAGGAACCTTGTCAGATTGCTCTGATTTATGGATGAGTATAATTAATTCAGAGCAAGAGGTCCCATGAGCCTTTCAGGGAGCCACATTTATCAAGCCCATCAAAAGTTTTGGCTCTCTGACTCTTCTCAGAACTATGTATTCTTTATTCCTGTGCCTGATTTAGTTATTGAAATCTCAGTTTATAGCATTTTCCTATTAAATATGTAGTTTCCCAAGGGCCAGTTGAAATATCTAAGCACTTGGAATGAAAAACTCTTGAACTTTTGGCAAATATTTGGTATCCACTTTACAGTGGTAGAAATTACTCTGGATCATTATTGTTGTTGGAAGCAGTCTTTCCAGGCTGAAGAGACTTTATTTTTTTTTTTTTTTTAATTAGAGGGATATGGTCAGAATGTGACATTGTCTTCATTTGTACCATGGCTTTATTTGCAGAGGTTTCTGATGACATACATTACCTGTAGACCCCGTTGGGCCAATGGGAAGCATTGCCTCATACCTTGTGCACAGGGTGAAGAGGTTTTGGACCTTCTTCCCATCATCACATTTATGCTTCCTCCTGTGCGTGTTTCAGGCACACCGTCTGACTAGTTTTTTCTCTGATGAAATGAGGTCATGAATAGACGTCTTGTATTCCACAATTGAGTTGAAAGGGTTTACATTTATAAAGTGTTTTGAACATGAATGTACCAAGTAAGAAAAAATATAGCCAGTCCCACTTCATTTGTAAAGTCCAAAATGTGGTTTTCTGTGATTTAACACCTATGTTTATGAGTGAACTGTTACATGGGGGAATAATTAGCCCTATAAGCAAACAGCAATGTTTTCACTAATGGCAGCAGGAAAACAAGAGTATAAAAACCATCAAGTGCCTGTAGGAAGAGAGTGCTGAGCTAACCTTGTCCATCAAGACAGCACAAGTCAGGTGCTGCTTTACCATCCAATACTATCCACATCTCCTGCATGACACAGAGTAGGAATTTAAATTGATTTTTGCCCTCTCTGGTGAAATCCCTATAACCATTTTGATATGCAGCTCAGACACTGCAAGCTGTGTCTTCCCCCTGCTCAAAGGCAGAGGGAAGTGCCCATCAGAAGCATAGCCATGATGGGAACGTTGCCAAGGGATAAAGCACAGAGAAGGAATTTGTTTTAAGAAATCCTGCACATTAGCAGTGAAACACGTAGTTTTTCACTTTGGGACCCAATGCCATAGAGAGAGATTTATCTGTATTTCCCATAAAAATACACGTCCCATGATCCCAGCAGCAGCAATGATCAACTTTCTTTCAGATTTCCACTGCAGCCAACTTCGAATGTCCAGCCTTAGGTCAGAAGGGGGTTTAAGACTTCCTGTGATGTCAGTCTTTCCAGAGGCTTGCTGAAACCTTTGCAGCCAAAGGTGAACTAGGAGTGGGAGCAGTTCCTGCTGGGAAAGCTGGCAGGCAGATGTTAGCTCAGTATTTCTAGAGTCACAGGTCCATAGGTCCAGCTCAGCTTGCAGGAGTACAAGGCAACAGTGGGATGGGTGAGAAGGGGCTTGTAGTCCTTGTAGTCCTAATTGAACTGGTCCCCTTGTAATTCTGAATTAGAACTGGTTTGTCCCACCCTAGCACTGCATAAGTGCTTGTATATTAGCAAGGAGATGGAAATATTCATGGGAGGAGTTATTTTAGCACTTAGCAAGATTCTGTTTCTTCATTAGGCCACTGGATTTTCCATCTTTCCAAAAAATTGGGGAATGGATTATTATGGAATTTCTGCTCCTACAGAGGTTAAAGAAAATTAATACCAAGTCCTTTAAAAAGCATGGTGTTGCTGTATGCATATCACCCAGCAGAGGTTTGCAGGCCTCATGATGTGGTGAGATTAGGTTCTCTTTCTGTGTTCAGACAGGCTGTTTTTTTCAAAGGTAAATTTGCAAGCCAAACAGTGCCTCTATTATCATTACCAATACCTGGGTAAGCAATGGGCAGTATTGGGAGGCATTGACCAGTCACATTAGGGAGGGCAGGGGGCTTGAGGAAGCTGCCTGGGAAGAGGTGGCAGGTGCTGAGCAGCTGCAAGTGTTTCAGGGTCAAACGTTCATATCCACCATCTTCCTTTCCAACAGCATCTGTTTATGTCAAGAGAATATGTGAGAGATGTTCTGGAGACCAGCTGATTTCAGAAGCTTTTGAATGCAAGTGAGGTGTCTCCCATGGTCTAAGTTCCTTGCTGACAGCATTCAAACCCCCTTGTCACATGGGATGTACTCAATATCATTTTTCCCAGATGGATGCCTCCATGCTCACAAAAGCATCTACCTCACAGATTCAGACTAAATCATTTAGTTTAGATTTTAAAATTAGCTGTAAAGCAAGTCCTTTAAGATATTCAGCATTCAAAATGATAAAGAAAGGGTTTTACCATTCTCCAAAATTGCCAGAGTTAAAACTCATTGAAAACTTCCAGCTGGTGTGACTTTGTTGATTAAGATGGTTGAGGGCCCCTTAGTTCTCTCACTGCTTGCTTAATTCTTCAGTACTTTAGCAAGAGAAAATGTCATTGTAATCTTTTTGGTCTTAAGAATGGAAACTAAGTAACATTCAAAGTCAGATACTGATGTAGACTTTACTGAATAAAAGCTTAAAAAATTTATCTGCCACATTTACATGTTGAAAAATGAAACGTTGAGAGGCTAATGGTAAACACTCAGTTTTGGGGACATTTGTGGAACCAATTCTAGATTCATATGCAAGTCCACCTCTAAGACTGTGAAAGAAATAGTCTTACTGTAGTACATAGGTAAACCAATCTGCTATGCACATGTTCTGCTAATACTGGCAGCCAGCCAAGAACAGATCTCAATTAAACAGATTAGGCCAAAGGGAGCATAAATGTAGAATTCAGGCAAATTACAAAAAATTGCCCTCATTCAAACACACCTCTCATTTGAAATCTAGGTATTAGCTGCACTAAAATGTCAGAAGTACATTTGAAAAATCTTGGCAAGGTTGAGCAGCTTGGTATGCATTGAGAGGCAGCACAATATGAAGCCACTTCACTTGAACACAGGCTGGACATTTTTGAAAAGCGTCATATCAAAGCCAGCACTTGATCTGCTTGCCTGGTCAGAGTAACCAAATGATACAATGGTTTCTTTCTAAATAAACAAATGGGGCTCGTAGGCTGCTAAGACTTTTTTTCAAATACTCAGGCTCAGATCTGATCAGCTGCCTCTGAGCTCAAACAGACTGCCCTCTATGCTGGCTGGCAGGAAGGAGATTTTATCTCTTGTGTGCGTAGGCCCCCATAATTGCATCTCACTCCTGACTCCTTCAAAATAACGAGTGTATCCTCTCCACAGTTTGCAGAACACATGCAGAGGAAATAGCAGGGCTGCAAGCTAACTGGCACAGAAATTCCAACCATATGATGGAAAAAGTGGTTGTCAAACTGAGTGCACTTGAGAGATTTTCTTCTTCCAAGAGGACTGTATGTAATCCAGTAAATAGCCTTCCCTGGAATCGATTGACCCTATCTTAAGAAAGCTGTTACTTATTATTCCAGTACCATTTTGCCAAGCACTGTTTTAACGTACGCAGGAAGATTCCAGGGTATAATATTCCCACTTTATTGGCAGGCATATAAAGTATGTCTGAAAGAAAGAGGGACGAAGAGCCCCAAAAGCAATAAATGATGCTCTGGTGGGGCAAAAGAAGCTCATAAAAACAGGCTTATTTCTCCAAGATTTATATATTAAAAAAAGGTGATTAAAATATTTCCAGAAAACTAATGCTTGTTTTGCTGCGGTTTTCCTTGAAATGATGATGGTTTTTTCCCACTTATCCTTGAAGCCCTGGAACATTTACTTCAGCTCCTTCATAAGTAGCCTGCATTACTCAGTACTGGAACAAGGTATTTTCAGGCCAGGTTTTCAGGTGAAGCATCAGTGAGTCATTAAGTACTAGGAACAGCTCATGGTGTTAGTGTTTCCTCACCTCCGGAGGCTTTCCTGCCTCATTAACACACCCACTTTCAAAAATAACACCTATTTACCAACCATAATTCACCAAATACCTCTGACAAACCAAGTAAAACTGTTTTCTCTGTTGCTGAGATAAAAGTACGGAGCCAAACCTGCAGACTGCATTTATAAATCTGCCTCTTTTTAGGCCCAGGGAATAGCACTAACATACACCAACTGAGGACTGCACTGCAATCTAAGTTCAAAGAAAATTTCCTTAGCAAAGATACTCATGAATGCAGTCTGCTGTGAAATAAGAGAGTTGGTATAGTTTCACCCCGAAATCTGTGCTCAGGCTGTTGCTACACATGCCTGAGGTGTCTATAGTCAGGCACTCTCTTCGTTCACCTCTAGCTTTGGGATTATTGACATCATTATCTTGTTTTGCTTGTGTCCTTGGTATCCTTGCTATAACAGCTGTTGAAATGATATTTCATGGGCAGTTCTACCCTTTCTACCTTGATTCACTTCAAGAATAGAGAAGACTCCTGTGAAAAAAAGTAACTTCATTTAGAGTAATAAAGAAAATAAATGGGGAAAAAAATTGATGCTCCTTTAAAAAAAAAAAAACAGAGAAGGGATTTCTGTGGAGGAATCTTGAGGGGTCATCTAGTCTGTCAGAAGTGCACCCTGTCACTGCAGCCAGATTCTTGTTCAACCTTTTTGTTCAGAAACCTTCTATAATGCTATTTCCAGATATCATAGTACATACTATTGTAGCACTTTATAGTCTTACTGCTAGGAAACATTTTCTCCAAAGATCTTAATACACCCTTGGTTCAACTTAGGCTCAGTGGACATGGAAAAAAAATTAAAATTTCCTTTTACATACTTTAAGAATAGAGTAAACAGTGTAGCCAGCTCCTCTTTAGAGTTAGTTAATACTCCCTCTTGCTCCGTTCTTCCTTTGTAGTCAGTACTTTCTAGACTCCTGGTCATGATCCCTCAGACTCTTTCTTAGTGATCTTTGCCATGCCTGGACTGCAAAATCCTCTCTTCAGAGCTTTATGTCTGTACTGACACAATTCCCCTGTCACCCTCATCTTCTTTTCTGCTCTACATATCTTTGGCCAGTCCTTTCTCATCCTATCTTTGCATAGCTGCCTCTTTGTAACTCAGAAAATAATGGAGCTGTATTAACCCATGGTAAAACATGCCTTCATATGTCCTGGTCTTCATTGCAGTGATCAAACATGCTGACCTCTGTGCTGACAGCATGCTAAAGAGCATTGTATGGGCATTTTCCCTGTGCATCACTTGCTGGATGACCTTACTGTGCCTGTGTTGCTACTTCATATTCCCGGTACAAATGTCATCTTCTGTCAGCTTGGACTGTTGTAAGAGATAAAAAGTTCGTCTTGGTCTCGAGTTACCTCTCCTGTGACATCTTCATTACAATTCCATTTGCCCTAACAGGGTTAGCAACTTGTTTTTCAACTTACTTTTATTTTTGAGCACTGGGGGAAGATTCTGCACTAACATCAGGCAGCCTTCTGTCCTGATTTTGTCTGGCTGCAAAGTTTCCCCCGAGAAGCTGAGATGATTTAAGTTCTCAGATTTGCCTGCTTTTAATCTATTAATATGGGGGGAAACTTTGTTTCCTGAATTCCAAAGGTGTTTTAGCAGTCTTTACCTACAGTTTATATGAAAAAGAAAAGACAAAACTGCCTTCAGATATGGCTGTGCTCTGATTAAAACAGAGTTAAACAACTGTGAAACAGTTCAGGAGGTTGCATTATGAGGAGAGTGTTTCAATGTGTACATTGAAGTAGGTGTCCTCAGTTCTTCCATTCTTCAGAAAACTTACTTTGAAACAGTTTGTAATACAAAGAGAAGAATAAACTGCTTTGTAGCTTGGTTAGTGGATTGGTAGTGAAACTTTCTGCCCTCAGGAACTTTCAGTTTCACAGCCTGTGCTGAAGATGTATTAGGGACACCTGTGCAAGAAGAGTATTCAGTGTTGTATGTGGCCACAGTATCTGACTTTTTCTGGAAAACTCATTTTGCCAAGCTTGTTTTGCTTTGACTTTTGAGTATGAAAAGCTTATGTTTGGTTCTCTCACCATTTCATTGACAGAAGGGAGTTTTTCCCATTGTTTTTAGATTTTCTTTAGTTTTCTTCACTTTTCTTACATAGAGTTGCTTTGTTCTTGATGACTTTCTGTTAAAGCTCAGATTTTTATTCTCTTGAGTTAACTAGCCAACTGCTTCTAGGAAAGAATGGATAATTGTTGTGAAAATCTGGGGACATTAGGCATGCTCTAACTATTGGTGTACAGCCAAGTAGTTCTTTGGCTTCTTGCCTTTGGACTGATTTTGTTTTAGTCTTCTGCCAACTTACATTTTATATTTACCAGGCAGTAGAAGAGTCACAAACCACTTTGAATAGGTGTAAAAGTTGGACCGGAGAACCTTCCATTACAATTACCAGAACAGCTACAGTACACTGCTTGCCACCATAAATGCCTACACCTGAGAGGGAAGAAACCCTGTTTAGTAGGTGAAAACCTGGAGCCCGGGACAAACAAATAAAATTCCTGATATCATGTAAGTCTTTACATAAAGAACGAGACATAATTCCCATATCTGTGGTGGCAAAGCAGTACAATTTCCGTTTGAGATGGAGCATGTCTGAATCCTTTTATCTCCTTCACAATCTAAGACAAATATGTCCAAGAGCACATTTTAGGTTTCCAAGGTACACAGTATTAGCTGTTACAAATGAAATGGAAATTCCTGTTTCCCAGCCTGTCGGGGATGGCACTGTCTTGTCTGGAGCACCCAAAACTCCATCAATACTCCAAAAAACCATGCACTAGTTTCCTCAACAAACACATTTCCCCCTGCATGTGGATTACTTTCATTTCTTAAATAGAATGTCCTCCTCCTGTGGTATTTTTCCAGTGGGGTTGCTGCAAAAAGCTGCTGCTTTTTTTTTTTTTATCCCAGTATTTAATTTCTGCCTTTCTTTTTCTTTTTAATCTGTTCAGCTCTGGATATTTTTAGTATATTTAGGTATGTATTCAACAGAAATTGCCTTCAAACTACCTGGCTGTCTCAAGTGTATCTGCAGATTTTCAGATGTTTTTTTCCAAACATCTATATTTTGTTTACAATCTTTCCTTGCTCTCTACTTTTTTACATTAATATTACATTCAGATGTCATTGAAAGTCTTATCTGTGGATTAGTGGTAAAATACAGTGAGCACTATATTTGAAGGAAAATATTTTCTGTATAGTGTATCTTTTATCATTGAACTGTAAATATTCTTGAGATTGCTTACAGTATTCTTTCATACCACTCTTTTATCATTTGAGTTTTTGAAAATCAGGCTGTAAAACATTGACTCTCAGTTATTCATGGCTGAAGCTGAATAATTCAGTTGGTGTTTTCCCATAATGCTGACTCAGATTTGCCCTTAGATGGGATGTCAGAAAGTAGAAGACAGGACTGTGTGTCCATATTGCATCTAAAGAAGTAGAGAAAATAATAAGGACTAGAAGGAAAGAATCGGCAGTGATCCCGAAAGTATGCCAATGAACATAGGCTTAGTACACCTACCTCTTGAAGGTCACCTTCACTTCTGGTTGCCCCACTCAAAAAAAATTGCCCCTTTTGCAAAAGCAAAAGTGGTTGAAGGATGTTAAAGACAAATTCTATAAGAAAAGAGAAAAAAATTATTTGCATGAAGGGGAGACATGGTGGAGATTTTTAACAATTCACAAAGAACAAAGAGGAATAAAACAATATGCTGATCTTTAGCCTTCACTCTGGAAAAAGCAAATTAAATTTTCAGACAGGAGCTTTGAAATGAACTGAAGGAAGTCAATTGTCTCTGAGACAACTCATTTTTATTAAACTCATTTCCACAAGGTGACATAGAAGCCAAAGGTTTTCAGTGAGTTTGGAGAGTGATATGACAGGTACATGGAGGATGCTGTCAGATGTAATGGAAATGTCTGTCTTTGGAACTGAGATATCCTTTTACTCATCCTTTGATCAAAATTTTCTTCTTATCACTGGCAGCAAACTTGCCCTAAGGAGCCCCCCCATTTTCTTGATCAATTCTCAGGTGACATTATTCCACATTGTAAAAAACAACAGAATTTCCCCCAATGTCACCCAGAATGGAAGGAAAATTCCACTCTAATATTGCTACCATATTTTTATCCTATTTGTCCTCCTTCCTTTTAAAAAAGGGTTCTGAGACTTTTTATCATTCACAGTTATATGGTTTGTGTGTTTTCTGGTTTCACAGAAATGTCATCAGAAAGAGCAAATTATGTTGTCAATCTCACCAACATAAATCCAGACAAATTCTTTGAGCTTTACTGCCAGTGTTCCATGTAACACTATGCAGCTAATTCAGCTACAAATATGTGAAGTTGTCTGGACCTATATCCTTGCTTAAGTAATGGGAGGCTCAGAAGGAGGCTGATTTTTCAGCAGCATTAAAAACCGCATTGCCTTTCCTCGGTATTATAAACCAGAAGAAAAATTAAAAGCATTTTTTATAGCTTTAGTTTTACAATTAGGTGGGAGAAAAATGTAATAGAAAGCTAATATTTGCTTGGGGTTTGCTTCCCGTTCTCGCCAAAAGAACAAATTCTTCTAGATATTTCTGAGATTTCTGATCTGTTTGCACATGCTTCTCACTGAGGAAAGCAGCCACAAAAGCTAATTTTTACTCATCATTTGCATGAGGGGGAGTGTCCAAAGTACAGCTAAGACTAGGTATCAGGCACAAGCACCAAGTGTTAGGTACTGTACAAAGAGCATAAGAAGTATTTCCTTGCTCAAAGGGAATCAGAATATATTTCCTTAAGTACTTTAGAAGCCCTGAGTGTTCCATTTCATTCTTCTGGCTTTTGGTTACATTTATAGCACTATTTATAAACCTCTCTGTCTTGATCTGTGTTACTTGATCTAAAGATATGTTGAGGCAACTCTCACAATATGTATGAAAGGACAGGAAAATGGCCTTCCAAATGTAATGGCAAAATGGGAATGTTCTTTTTGTTTTTATGTATTTAATGAGTATGAATATAAGAAATATAACTTAATTTAGAAACAGTAAGCATCCCACACACTTTATGTTGATAGCATTATATATGACATGCCCAGCATTGCAGTGATGTAATTTCTTTCCCAAGAAGTTATAATTGAAAAACAATGGTCAACATAGTGCAGAAACTGTGGTAACATTATTTTTAATTTTTCTCTTTTTCCCTCTCCAATACGAAGGGTCACTCGATAGTAAACTCCACAGGTTTCTACTGCTTTGACCCAGTTTCCTTGATGCAGGGCAAGTTGATATGCCTCTTTCCAAAAAATAAGGTAATCTTTCCTTCCCATAGAGAGTTGGAGTTTTTTCATCAAACACAGTTAAATTATAGTACCATACCACCTTCAGCCACTCAGTGAAACTGAACCTGTTAGTGAGTTTGGCAATGGTTAGAGCATTCCCAGGGCACAGAGGCGCCAGCACCACTGATGATTTCCTTTCTTTGTCCCTTTCACTCAGGAAGTTAATAGCGCAATGCTCGGGAATTTTTTTAAATGCTCTGCAGCCTTGAGTGTGATAATTTTTTGGAAAACCACCGCACATGAAGTATTTATTCAAGGGAGGAAACCTGCTCATGTCCTCCAGTAAGCTGCTGTAGCCTTCTTATTTTCACAAAGGTTGCCAAGTGTGTCCTAAAATGATACAAATCATTAACACTGATAACATAAACCTTCTCTGGTTACCAGTTCTGCTTATAATGTCCCCACCAGCCATCCACTGGCTTTCTGCAGCTCACTGCTACTATTTCTTTATGTATTTTTCCTTTCCTGGATTCTTAGCCTCAGTATTGGCAGGTTTAGCAGTTTTATTGCAACAGCTGTTATGCTTGATGTGCTTTTGCTAAAAACCTCTGCTGCCACAATCTAGTGAGTCCATATAATCTCTGCTTCCACTTGTTAGGAAAAGAGCACTTGTATACCTCATGTTTGCAGAGAAAACTATGAAAACAAAAAGCAAGTGAACCTGAAAAGCTCAGAAACCACAAGGTGACTAAAAAGGGACTTAATAAAACAAACAAAGAAATAAATAAACAAACAAAATTATTACTTTTAAAACAGTAACGTGGCAAGTTTTTTCCAGTCCTCCCACACGGTTTTGATAGGCAGTATACTTAGAGCTTTGAGCAGATGGTGAGTACAAGTCTTTGTAATTACACTAATCAAAAAAATCAGAACAGAATAAAAATCCCTGCCTCCCTTAGAAAATGCACAGTGCATTTTCTTCATCTGAGTCAGTGAGTAACATTGCAGAAAATACTGCATAAACATAAACTATGCAGTTACTAGCTGACCTTCCTTTGTGGAAGAGTAGGAGAAAATAGCTATATTATTTGCTATTATTTACAAATTACTGAAAAGCTAGTCAAATGAAAAATAAGTTTAAAAAAACAGACAGAGATGTTTAAGGGTTTAGAAAGCAAGAAACTACGTGAAAAAGATCAAAAGGTCTGGCAACCCTTGCACCCAGTATTAAACATATTTTGATTAATTTTTCATCTGTTACTTTCACTTGTTTAAATGGCAATGCTGCTGACATTAAAAAACCCTGACATAACGGCATAATTTTTCAAGAGAGGCTAACTTCAAAAGACTTGCTGGGAGATGATGAAAGGATGCAGCAAATTTACAGGGAGTCAGCTTCCAAATTCATCATTCAAATAAAATAATAACTGGCTCTGCAGATCTCTTTTGAGCATGAATCACTGCACCCAAGTGCTGCACATTTATCCCAGACAGAGAGGTAGTGCTGCAAGGGGCCCCTTCGTGGCTCTGCAGGTCTTGCACAAGGTAATGAAAGAGCTCCCAGCAGCATCTGGTATCAGTTTCTCCTTTGCTGTGGCAAACTGCTGGTGTTATAATCAACTCTCCATGCCATTTGTTTTTTTTCTTCCTTTGTAGTCCTTGCAAGAGCTTTCTCTCTCAGATTTTTGATTTACTGTTGGGTTATTTCTTTGTAGTTTTGTGATAGTTTCTGACAAATGGCCAAGCACTTTGAAGGTCATTATTCAGAAATGGTTTCTTGGATTGGGAGGAGCAGCAAGACCAAGGTTCTGGTGATTCTGGGTTAACTCAGAGGAAGAATGATATGGCATTAGATACAGGGAGATGCAAGATTTCACCAGACCATGAAGTCTTATGTGTCTTATGTGTCTGCTGTCTGTTCCATGCCTTGTTTCTGCAAAATGTGAATTCCAAGTATTTTCATTTTGTCATCCAGGACAAAGGATTTGGCTCCTGTTTTCTGGCTTCATCAAGAATACAAAGTAGATCAAGGTTTTGAAAGCTGATTTTTCTTACAACATTGCACCCTGTAGCTTTTTCAGGGATCTCAGGATCTCACAGGCTCTCTTCACTTACGTGTGTGAACCTGTGAGTTCATCTGCAAATAAAGCCTGTGCCAATGTTTTGATAGAAGTTTCTCCTAGCTGTGCTGGAGCCATGATAAATACATGGCTTTTTCCCTTTTCACTTACTGTGATTTGATGTTTTGGAGCAAGGGTGCTGACAGACACCCCCACAGGACGGTATTCATAAAAATGCTGTTAATAAAAGTTTGTTCTTACATCTGGAAGACCTTGTGGGAACAGTGTACTCTGTTCATTACACTACCCTCCATTTAAGGAAAGTACCCTCTTGCACACCTCCTTGTAAACCATCTCAGATAGCATCAGTAATATTCTTACAGACCTCTGAAACCTTTTACAGATGTCCCTGTTTAGAAGCTGCCCTTGTCCTCCATAAGAGACCTGGCAAAAGTGAAAAATCACATCTTCTGGTCAAGGAATTACTATCAGGACCTTTGCCTTATACTTGTCTTCCTCCTTCCTTCAATAAAGGAGGAAAAAAGAAAATAGAGCCTGTAGAGCCTTGTTCATAATAGTACAACTGCTGAGGATCTAGCAGAATTGCTGCACAGCATGCTTCAATGAAATAAAAGGGTTTTTTTTGAGCAATGCAGATTCAACCAGCTGAGTTAAAATGATAAACACAGAGGATAGAGGAACTGGTGACTACTGAACCATCTCCAGTTCATAAAGCTACTCTCTCACTGAGTCTTGAAAGCTGTGAGACTATGGCAGAGGAAGGATCACCTTGTTTCCATAGGCTTTTGTTTGTAGAAACCTGTGTGATTAGCAAGTGTGTCAGATGAAGCCTCCCTGTGGCTCAACATCATTGTTCTGCTCATTAGTACAGCTGGGTTTGCCAGGACTGTTGAGCAACTCTGAATGTTTACATCATGCTTTGTATTCTTTCTGCATGAGGCAGAAAGGCCTTCTGTACTTTCACGCTTTTTCTCTTGGGTACAAAGATGGGTTATTATTTCTTAAAGTGCTCGGGATGTTTCGGAGAAAGAAATGCATAGAGTCCCTTGAAGTGTCTTCAAACCCTCCATCTAAGTGTTTAGAAGTTAGAAGTAATTATGAAACATTTCTTGTAATCTGAAGACTTGGTCTGCTTATCACAGGATCCCGAGGCCAGGCTCGTGCCTGTCTAGGGCTAGCATTCAGACACGGGCACTAAAATACATCCACTACCATGTTAAGCCATTCGTATTGCAGAAAGGCAAGAGATATGCCATAATGAAAGAGATGTTGCTTTTTCTTGAGGAGGTGGTTGCTCCACCATCATCAAACTCTGAAGTAGCTGTTGCTAAAGGTGGTTCAGCCCAGCTAGTCCCAAAACACTCAGACCACTCCTCAGAGGCTCTCTGCCCGGTGTGGGTGCCAGCCTGCGAGGAAGGAAAAAGCTGTCCATCTCTGTTTTGGCTGCTGGAGGACAGGATAATGCCAGCTCCATCCCACAGGAAGAGCCCTTGTCTCCCTGGCCTGGGGTGTGTGGGATGGGAATGCAACAGCAGGGGTACAAAAAACTCCTCCCTTTTGGGCCTATTCCAGTAAGACTCCCTACACATGACAGCTCATGGCAGGAATTATTACACTGAAAGGACTTCTATCTTTGTAGGGCTCCTTTTTAATGGAATAATTTAATTTCCAATGTCCACAGCTGTCTGGAATGCAATTATCCTTCGAGTTTGTCTGTAAGAATGCAGGATTTCTATGAGGATTTATGTAGTACACTCAGCAATAGTAAGGAAATGGCTTTGCTTTGATCTAATTCTTTTTTTTTTTTTTTTTTTTTTAAAGTGNTTTTTTTTTTTTTTTACAGTAGGTGATTATATGGAAGAGTGTATATTCTACAGTCAGAGACGCAATCACTTTTCTTGTGTTTATTTTCACATTATATATTCTTCAATTTCAGTAGATGCTCAAAATTGTTATTTTTCCCTTTGTTGTATGATCAGTTGACCAATGTAAAATCATGAAATGCCTTTTCAGAGAACAAAAAGTAGCCTGTTTCCCACTGATAAAAAAGCTGGTTTAGCACCTGTAAATCTGTTTTGCATTTAATGGAAAACTTTATTCCATGCTGATAACAGGATCAGAAAATGGGCTCTGACAGCATGTTGTGATTTTACAGTATCCAGGGGTAAAACTTGAGCTAATTATGAGCACATGGCTTTCAAAAGTCATACTTTTATATTTAACTCCATAAATCTTGCTAAGTGAAATCCAAACCTATGTCTACAGCATTTGCTAATCATTAGGTTATTAATTGTTTTTGCTTCTTGATTCATACAAGCTGGGAATGTTTGGAGTTTTGTTTTTAAAGTAATGGCTGCAAAAAATAGGAAGTACTTTCTTTCCCCCCTGTAACTTCACAGGAGGTGTTTCTGCTGAACTGCTGAAGCTAAAAAACCTGATGGCTTCCTAAACAAAGGCCTCTCTAGAACAGTTTTTCAGCACTGCAATTTAAATGGTGTCTAGTTTCAGCCCAGAATACCAAGGTCATAATTTTAGGCCATAGATGGCTCTCCCAGATGTCTTTGGTCAACTTAATCACAGTTTGCCTGAAGGTTGTGCTTTCAGGTAATCCATCAAGGCATAATTTTAAATCAAAACCTTCTTCCAACTCAATAAGTAGCATATTTTTAGTTTGTGTTAAGACTGCCATTGGATGGAAACTTACTCTGGTTTATATTATTAAGCAATATTAATAATTACTCTCCTTTGTCACAAATACTATCAGAAATGTTTTGGTAATTATTATCAAAAAGTTTGTTGTGGATTTTTTTAAACTGTAATTCAGGTAGGAATTACTACATGGTCTTTTTAAGCTTTAGTGAGCAATAATACTTGTTGTTTAAGCTACTCACTGCTTTACTTCACTCTAGGCAGAGATACCATATTTTGGCCTGATGTTTCTATCAGATGTTTCTATCAGATGGACCTCAGATGAAGTGTTTTGATTAACTGAGCATGCAAGATTTTTGGCTGTGTATAGGAGGCCAGATCATGAAGTGGGTTGTAAATGTGTCTCTGAATGGGATGGAGGACTTTTCAGCATCCACAATCAGTCCACCACCCTTGTTTGTGTTCAAGGAGGGCTTCAAGGCAAAGGGGAAAGGGAAAAGTGGTGACATATTGGTAAGACATGGAAATCATGAGATGCCCTCCCAGTAGATTGTTATGTGAGAGCCTGCACTGTCACCCTTATTTATTCCTATTTTTGGGATCTGCTGTAACTTTGATCTTCCAATAGAAGCAGATGTGATTTTTGGCCTAAAAAGTAAAAATCTCTTTGTGTGCACCTGAAGTTGGCCAGCATGAGAATTAAAAGCATCATACATTCAATACAGCAACCTAATCACCTTCCATTGTTTAAGTCAAGGGCAAGAAACACTGTCTCTGCTTGAAACACCTCTTAGTAGATGGATAGCAAATGCAGAAACTGGAATTTGGCTAGTATGCTAAGAGCAGCAGGCTTGTGACATATTCCATGAAGGCCATAATGCCCAGCAATGTTTTTGCCTTGTTTTTGTGCCGTGCTCAAAAAGGGAGCAGCAGTCTGTGGTGTGCCCCATTGCCACTTTTGGTAGAATATCAAGTGAGTGTGCTTAATTGATGGTGCTAATCTTTATGTACATACATACCTACACTAAGCACCTTAAACAAATTAATGTAACAAGCATGGGGAGAGCTGCAGCTCCAAGACTTCAAATTCACTTTGAACTATATTTACAGTATGCACTGTCAACAGTTTCCCTGCCAAAGCCATAAACCATCTCTGCGGGGTAGACTAAATACACCTCTTAACAGAGGACATGAGTCTCCCCTTTGGATTTCTCAGCTATAATACTGAGGGACAGAGGCTTAGCTGGTGTAACTCAGCACAGCTCCAGGGCAGCCAAGGAAGCACCCGATTCCTATTAGCCGGCCCCCAGGAGAAACACCAGAGCTAAGGGTAGAAGATGAAAGGTAAACCCTGTGAAAACATTTTCTGAAACCTCTTGAGAATTAGATTTAATAGCACTGTAGCATCCAAGCTCAAATCCAATGCAAAAATCTTTTTGCTGGAGATTAGAGTGACAGTTTAAAAACCCAGAAAATACAGAAATAAAAACTTCTGATAAATTAAATTACTCATTTATAGGCTAATTAATTGCAAAATTGGTTTAATCTCCAAATTCCATCATGTGCTACAGGAGTGCTGAGCTTTTATATCGTGGGGCAGTGCAAAACACATTCCATATCCAAAGAAATCTTGCCAAAATCCCTTTCAGAGCTTTTTTTTTTTTTTTTTTTGTTTGTTTGTTTTTTTTCTTTTTCCCTTCTAATCCTTGTTTTGCTCTTGGTGATCATGGTAACAGTAACAGCTGTCGAACGTGGCTTCAGGCTGTCTGACTCCCTTGGGAGAATTTATGTGTTTTTCTACTTCCTTTCCTTATTAGGAGGCAGGAATCTGTGACACCTATTAGAACAAGTATGCATAAAGGGTAATGACTGTGCAATTTATTAGTGGTCTGTTCTCCTTCAAGCAAGCCATCAACTACAAGCACACAGTTTGTGCCAGGGATCATGATTGAGTACAATCTTGCCGTGCAGCAGGTGGGCAGCAACAGAGAGAAAGAGAGAAGTGTGGCTGGGGAGGTCAAATGCTGGTCTGCTTAAATAAACCTCTTAATTGAATATCAATGAAGAGAAGACAGGATAGATGGTGTTGTTAACTGTTTATCTTGAAGCCTCAGGTGAGAAAGGCAAATATCAGAGAGCCAGATTCCTTTGTGCTAAAGTATTACATTGAGCACTTCTCAGAAGGTGATGTGCCTCCAGAAGGCTGTCCATGCAAATGAAATAATGGGAGATCGATGTGTTCTGATACACAGTATAGGCATCCTCAGGTATTTCAATCATATTCACTCTTAATTAATAAAACATTTTCAACAAATCAAAAGTAAGACTTTTGGTCTGATAGCTAACCACAGATGAAAATGACCAGCATTTTAAGAGTGGAGAAGTCAGTAGATCACACCTCATTTTTTGAAAATGAGGAATTTTGATTTATATTCCTTATGCTGGAGTACTTGAATGAAAGCAAATTTCTATGCCCAAGTTTGGGACCATTCACATTTTTATACTGGTCCCATCTCTAATGCCACTTCTGGCCACTGCAGAAGGTGATATTTCTGAATTTATTTAAGCATGACCTGGCCTGGGTATTTGTAAGTATACTGTAGTCCCTTGCACAAAGAGATAATTTTATTGGATAATGCTTTGGCCGTGTCACTTAACAGAAACATATGTGGAGTAAATAAAAAGCAGATATCCATATCCACACCTCCAAGAACTGGACTAATCATCTGATAGCAATACTAGCAAAAGCAATCAACTTCTATGGCAGTACTCATTCCAACCAGTATCAATCTATACTCCAATAAACATCAGACCCTTTTTACATTATTACAGGGCAGGAGGCAAAATAGTTGCCCTGAACTGATGACATGTAAACAAGAATAGGCCCAAACACATTGACTCCACCAAGTGCCATGCATCAGCGAGAACATCAGGGCACTGCTCATATTTTGTCGGGTTAGAATATTCTAAAGGCAATCCTGGACTAATTAATATAATAATTTTTAATATTACATGAGTATTTCATTACCTGTCTTGTTTGTAGGCAGCTGGGAAAACTGTCAGCAAGTGATGAAATCTCAAGATAAACAGATCTTTTTGTTCATAAAAACATCTAGCTGATTTGCTTTCATGCAGTTCATGCACAGGCAAAATTAGAACAATAATGGCAATAACACCTGAAAGTTCAGATTTATTAAACTTTTTCTTTTTTAGGAGTACCCCTTTTGGAAAGGGGTGATGAAATTATATTAATGTCATGAAATTATATTAATGTAAACCAGAAAAAATAATAAGATTTAGGAACCCTGTTGAATTAAGACAGAGACTGGCAATTGGGAAGGAAAGAGGGTCATGGGAAAGCCAGGGCTGATGAAAACCAAGCCTGTATAGAACAGGATTTTGTCAGTTTTTGGAGATTGCTCATACAACTATAACAATCATCAGCAGCAACATGATAGCTCTTTGTTCAGACATTCTAACTGATTAAATCTTGATCTTGGAGCTAACAGCTAAACCTTCAGGCAGCAGGTATAATGCAATTGTTTCATCTGTCTAATTAAGAGTTTGGATGTCTCAACATAGGTAAAGCAGTCAGATGCCACAGAGATGAATAAATATGCAGACAATGCAGAAATAAGAACAAGACTTCTTTCTGGTAATTGCATGAAAGGAAAGGATGCAGCCCCACCATGGCTTCATCCATAGGATGGCTGTATTGCATCCCAGCGGGGTATGAATAGGCATTTTTAGGAGCAGCAAGGCTTGCAGTGACTCTGCGCTGCCTCACGACCACCCCTTGCATGTCTGGGTATGGCTGGGACAGGCTTTCTGCTGTGGGATGTGTGGGTCCAGGCAGCTCATCATTTACATCAGGGAAAACCTCTGTGTGTGCCCTCCTCGGGTGATGTTTTGCCAGGAGGCCGTGTGTGTGTGTTGCTTACTAGGTGTTTCCAGAACATCCCACTCTCCTACATACCACCTCAGAGGTCACGCTGTGCATGTTTAATGTGCATTATAGCTATTACAGTTAGGCGTGATAAATACCAAAATGCCTCTTCATTCTTGAGGGGGTGTATAACAGAGGAAGGAAAAAAAGGTTAGTGAGTGATCTTGAGGTTTTCACCCATGCAAATGAGAGCAAGGTGCAACCCTTTTTCTCTTTGCTAAGGGTGTTTTTCTTCCTCTGACTTTCCCGTATGGAGGTATGTATTGCCTGAGTCAACCTGAAAACACTGCAGTCACCTTCAATCTCTTTGTAAGCATCCTACACCAACCCAGCCAGCATTGTAAACCAAGATTCTCGAGTAAGTACTTCTCACCCAGTTAATTCAGGCACATCAGCAGCAGCTCTGTCAGGTCCAAAGATGGATGGGTGATAAATGGATGAATCACAATAAAATCCATGCATCTATTAAACATATCCAAACCAAAACAAATATTAAAAATATTCAACCAAACCCACAAAATCTAGATAATGCCTGTCTTAGCCACCACTGGAAGCCCATGGGGCACAACCCCTTCCCTGCCAGGGATACCTGAGGGAAGCTAATGCTGGGTTTTGTGTATTTCTTTCTGCTGAGTGCCACAGGCACTGAGCTCTGGGCAGACACACAGCTGTGGGGATCAAGGCAAGCAATCTCTCTCACCACCAAACTGTCAGGACAGTGATAATTTTTGATCACCTCTGCCTTTGACTGAATCTGAAGCTGTGGTATGGAGTTGTAAAGGTATGTATCCCATTACCAGATCACTAAGCCATTCAGAATGTCAAGTGAGCTCTCATCTTACCAAGTAAGACCATCTTTAAAAATGCATTTGGTATCTGTCTCCTAACAAATTCTGTATACACACAATGTATACAACAGTAAAATATGTGTTTATATAAAATATTACATTTTGCATTGATATTTACATTCAAGCAAGCACAATTTTAAATATAAAGACTACACGTGTAATGTATGTATATAGTGCATTGACAAGATTTATGTAAACACTATACTACTACAATAAATGTACAGATGTTCTCAGTGTACATAAGACATTCTAAGATTAGCAGTTAACATATCATAGCTATTGGGCTTGGCTGGTAAAAGGTATGAGCATGTGTGCTAATAACCCTCTACAGTCCCAGTCTGTGACAATGGAGTATCAAAAAAGAAGGGAGTGAAGCAACTTCCCACTCAAACTAAGAAAAACCCAAGCATTGCTGTTACAACACATGCTGAGTTCAAGTATCTTTAGGATTTTACCTTCAGATGAATGTGCATTTCTTACATTTAACTTTTCTCTGGAAGTTTTGCCCTTTTCAAAGAACACCCAAAATCATCTGGGTTGATTTTGCAGGATGTAAGTAGAAAATGTGGTGACCTGGCCAGCAAACTGTCTGTGAGCATATAGCAAAATGAAGATCAGAATTGACAGCCATGTTGGAAATTTTGTCTGCTTGTCTTGTAAGTTTTAAAATCCCAACCAACCTGGGATTTTAAATTTTCTCAGCTGACTTTCTCAGACATATTGGATTGGTCTCTACATTTCAGCTCTGTTCCTGTCAACTTTTGTTCAAACAATCACTTCAATGGATTTTATTATATACATGTAAAAGCAAAACATTCCATGTTCAAATACTCCCCATAGACTCCTCATTCCTGGGAGACACTGCAGTCCTTATGTACCCCAGGCACCAAGGGAGGGACTCTGTGTCTCTAAATCCCTTTGCCTATTTGTATAATCTGCCTTCTAGATATCTGCACACTAGGAGAGTTTTCTAGGAGCTCTTTTCCCTTGGGCTTTTTTTCAGTGCAGAAAGCCACAATTCTGCTGAAAAGCAGAGAAAGCAGAGAGAGCAGTCCAAGATTTGTGTGTAAATGCAAACGTGTAAAGGTGAACATTCCAGTGGTCAAAAATGGTCCAAACCACTGAGAAACTGTGACCCCTACCATGAACTCAAGAGAAACTGTGTGCTTCTGCAGACGATCCCTGTTTTCCCCATATGACTAAATACAATGGCAATATTTACATCCTCTTAACTTTTCCTTTTATTTTTTTTTTTTTACTCTGAACAATTACTTCTTCCTATAATTAATATCCCTGTGGTCATTTGGCAGCTCTTACATTAGACAGAGAGATGATTATGCACTACCTCAAGTATTAACAAAAGAGAGATGCAAGACAAAGCACTCTGCGATTTAAAAGAGTACCTAATTTTCTTGTTTCATGTTTCCTTTTTTGTGTAGTGAAAATGCAGGTATTAGAAGAAGACTGATATCCTTGCTATTAGCCTTTTGACATCATGCTTAATACTGACTTTGATAAAATTGGCAGGTGATGATAGAGAAAGTTAGCTTCCTCCATGAGCACCCTCATCTCTGCCTTCTGCCTTTCAGTTACAGCATGTGGGGGATGGAGAGGATCAAAAGCCAGAGAAGTCAAATATATAAACAGTTCAGGTGGTAACTGGCTTCATTAGGTGGCAGAATATTTTAAGAGAATTGATAATATTTAATTCAGCAGACATGACCTTATTTCATCAGGCAGACATGAATAATTCTGAAATCTTTTTATAGCACACATTTAATTTAGACACCCTCCTTCAGTGATTGAAGTCGTGTAGGGTCTGGTTCTCATTTATGCCTAGTCTCTAACTGAATACTAACTTTCTAGCCATAAACAGCCAGTGGGCTTACTGCAGGCATCAGAGGGCATGTGATCCTTTTAGAAGGGTTTAAAATCTGTAAATAAAAGAGCATTAAATAGTCTGTGCATTTACTCTGCAACAAAGGATGAAGAAACAGAAAAATGCTGTCTCTTTATCCTTATTGCCTTTTTAGAAGGAAGAGAAAAATGTGCAACCCAGTGCACCACACAAGACATCTCTAACAAAATATTTGATATTCAGAGCTGAAGAAGTATTTTCTCCTCAAAGTGACAATGACAGCTAAGCAATTCTTCAGAGCACTTCAGGCTATTGTTTTAAAAATAGAAAGAGTGTTTCAGTTCTTCTGAACATAATAGTTTTCCTTTTTTTAACAAAAATGTAAACTCCTCTCATGCAGACTACTAACTTCTGTTTAACATCATTTTCCAGCCAATGGACATTGCCATGGATGATGCTGCAGTGTCCATTCCTATAATGAAATGTTAAAAAAAGTTTAGCACGCCTAAATTCTTTTCTGCAATTGTATGTTTTAAACTAGCCTTTGCTTTTAAAAAATAAAGCTTCTTATTAGTAATTCTAACTTTTAGAAAATATTTGGCAGCTGCTCATGAAAAGTCACTTTTTCCAAAGTTTTTTCCCCTAAATACTTTAATACACACAGGACTCAGTCTAATTACTTTCAGCATTTACACATTAGAATGGAATGATTCTGAAGAAGCTGTCTATTGCCTTGGGTAAAGAATATAATATTAAAACTCTAAAGCAGTGTCTACAACATTTAACCCTTTCATAAATTACCTCTATGTGCTACTCTTAGCATTTAAAATTCTTGTGGAACAGATCCAGAAAAAAACAAAGCACTGACTGAGTGTATAGCTGTATGATTAGACAATTAGAAACTTCATTTGGGAAAAATAAGATCACCTTCCAGTTCGGTCCTGCACTACAGGTCCCTGAACTGGTTTAATTTCCCTGGATTTCCCTTCTCTGTTGTCCAGCCCCTGCATTGGATTATAAGAGAGGATTTGGGGAAACCCAAGGGAAGGACAAGCACTCTGAGTAAAGGAAATTAGTATGCTTTTGGTGCTGTGCTGAAAAGCATCTGCAGTTAACCTTAAAAACATTAGTAATGCATCTGTTTTTACTGAAGATTAACAGTAAGACTTATGGGCTGCACAGACTCTAGTGTGGGCTGATAAGCCTCAGAACTATCTTCCTGCTTTTTCTCCTAAAGGCTGAGGAGACATTTCTCCAGCATTATTCCTGTGGAGCTGAGATAAGCTGGAATGCCACAGCAAGTCTGGTATATTTATCAGCTAGTGAAAACTTTGTCTGAAATGAAATGCTAGTTCAGAAGCACATCAATCACTTTTTTAATTTCCAAGAGATAAGCCAGGCAATGTTTATTAAGACTGGTTAGTGCACCACTGAAATATAGACATACTGTTCATAATCACCAGCTGTGCCATGTGTCATGTTATGAATAGACTATTTTTATATGGATGTTCTAAGGTTGTGCTCTACCTATATATTGTTTCTGAAGCTGAAGACAGCTCAGAATGCAGCAAATGCAGTAAAGGCTTGCATTTATCACTGCTTATCATCTTAATGATCAACCTTGTTAGTGTCCCAAAGTCCTGAGTGCATCAGTCTTGCAGGGGCCCTTCTTTTCCCTTGCCTCCCCTACCTGTGGGAAGATAGAAGAGGATCAGGATTTACTGTGATCCTATATGGCAAGTTCACTGCTGGTCAGTACCATGGTTCATACTTGCTTGAGCATGGCTGGGGGATGAGATTTATATCCTCTGAGGAGCCACCTCCTCCGGGGCTGAGGAGTCCTGAGCACCTCAGAATTTCAGTCTCATTCCATCCACCCAGCTCCAAAGTGGTGGGGCAAGGAATTTGGCCTTTTTCTGATTTTTCAATCACCCAATGATATCCCGCAACAGGGTTCAAATTCTCACTTTGATCATGAAAAATGGCCCAAATGATCCAGCTAGAAAGATTTAATTTCCTTTGACAGCCAACAGGTCCACTCTACTTTGAGGGGCTGTCTATGAGGCAATGCAGTAACGTGTACCCTTACTGCCACAAGATGTTTTCCAGAAAGTATATTCCTGGTAGAAAGCATCCACTGGAAGACACCCATACAAAAAAAGTAGATCTTCTTTTGGTCTGTCTGCCTTTCTGTATGTTTTTACCTGTTGATCCATTATATCAGTTTTGCATCTGTGTTTTTTTACTGACCCTTCAAGTGCCAAATTATTCAGTGAAACAATAAATCCCACTACCCAAAGGATTTCTTCCCAGCAGATTTCAAATATTTTTTGCAGTCTTTATGTCTTTGTCTGTGGGGCATAAGTTACACAAAGAGCAGGTTTTCATACATGAAACCTGCAAAGAGGGGCTTGCACAGCTCTGAGATAATCTTTTCAAGTAGTAATAATTTAAAAGAAAGATAATGTCCCTGTTGTCTGTGTGAGGACTAAAGAGGCTTCCCTTCTCATAACAGACAGGGAGGGGGAGAGACCGGGGCTCCATTCATTGCACACAATGGGAGTCTTCTTGCTCTCCTTCTCAGGGCAGTTTAAAAAGTCAGCTATTACCCAGAGCAAATAAAAGGCTAAAGATGGGAAATGGAGAACCTGAAGGGCCATGAATAAAATCTGTCCCTTTTAGCAAACGAGCCTCATCAGGCTCTAATCAGCGAGGAACCAGCTGTGCTGCCAAGGCCTGAAGTATTTAAATCCTGGTGACAGACAAGATACAAGGTCTGTGAGTCTGTATTTCAGGCTGATGTCAAAGGTAACTGTTTGGTTTTGTGAGAGGAATGAGCTGAGAGAGTGGAAGAAGACGAGAGGCAGCAATTGAGTAATAAATTTTTGTACTTTGTTAAGCCTTCATCTCCTTTCTTAGAAAGTCTTAGTTTGGAGATGGAGGAGAGGATTCTGCTCCCGACCTTGATTCAGCTGAGCTGTACACCTCAAAGATGCCTTCCAGCCTTCCCACTGCCCTGCAAGCCCTGATGTGGAGGCAAATCGAGCCCTGTGCCAAGCAAAGGACCACAATATGATTGCTAGAGAAAGCTCACTTAAAAAAAAAAAAGAAAAAAAAAGAAAAAGAAAAAAAGACATGGTAAAATTGAAACATAATTTAATTCATGTTAAATCTAGATATGCTCAACTCTGCTCTCCAGTATACACTGAAACTATTCTTGCTACTTTTTCCTTCTTGGAGCGAGTCTGCATCTTTCTAGTCTCACCTTCTTGGCATTGTCTTCAGATGTCAACAAGAAGATTTGATGGTGCTTTTTTAAAAAAAACAGAACTGTTTTAGCAAAGGAATGCCTGTTGTCTGTAAGAGATAATGCATTTTCTTTCATTTAAAAGGAAAACTGTGGGAAAGGTAGCGCAAGAAGCAGGTCATTTGTTTTACCCTGAGTAACAAGTAATTATTTCCAGCATTTGAATCTAAAATAGCACTTCTTTGGGTCATAGAATTCAACAGAAATTAATGACTTCTATGCTCATTTTTAAAAAGTGGTAGTTGAAACTGTACCTAGAGCTGTAGGTGGGAAAACCAATCTGAATTTGCCTGGCAAACTTTGGATAATTGTGCAAACAAGGCAGATCAAGGCATTCTTTGTGGCCTGCTAAGAATTATATTTTAAAATCTGGTCATTATTTGCTTGTTCTTACAGTGCAATTTGGATATGACTGTATTGTTACCAACTCGTGCTTTTGTACTGTGATAATAATTAACCACACAGGGCTGGCAAGCAGATGCAGGGGAAAAGAAATATCTTACTTTTTGAATGGTGCTATACTTTGAAAAATCAATCCTTTCTTATTTCCATATCTGAAGGGAAGGAACCCTGTAAGAAAGTAAAATATAAGTCAGGAACACACTTTTGACAATTGAAGAAAATATTTTCTTTCATGATGCTATCATCTCTTCAGCATGAAGCCACAGAGTGAACCCCTCTCTGTTGCTTTTGGGAAAGGAATGAACCACAACTGTGCTACAAATTATTATTATGGTAGAGTGTGTGCTGTAGTCCATGTCCAGGATTTACAGATATTGAGCAGTCCATGCTGAAGTTTTTGCAGCTATAAATCCAACATGTCCCTGGAGTGAATTCAATTTACTGTGTGCTTAGAGCAGCCAGGGATGGTTAGGCCCATGGAAAACACTGTGTCATTGTGCTAGACATCTTGCAAAGACAGAATAGGAGGAAGTGTCTGCTTCTTGGAGATTAAAACCAAAATAAAAAGGAGAACTAGAACAGTGAAGGGGGAATATATGTACAATAACCACTAAGAGAATGACTGAAAGGGAGTACAAGAAACAGCCATGCTGACTGGGGAAGAAAGCATCCATGGGTTACGAGTAATTCCACAGAAGTTTTCCCAAATAGCAGACAGCAATAGAGTACAAGTGACTTGGGGAGAAGTAGCACTTCTTAGAGGTGAAAAATGCCTTTGTTCCCTGGGACTGAAGGAAGTTAGAGAGGGGTGGAACAAGCTGGATCCTAGTTTCTTTTGTCTTGCTCAAATACTGCTGGGAAGTAGACAGAGCAAGAATGATTATCCATTTCATGCAGGCAAATTTGACAACTTTTTGCTGGATTGGTTGAGCTTTTAAAGATCTGACACAGTTGCCTAAAAATAACAGCCAGAGGAGTATCTGTTTGTTTTTTTACCCTAACATTTTGTGTCCCTTTACAGCTGTGTTATGAAATTACTGCAGAAATGCTGCACATGAAATGCTTAGTGACCAAGCCATAATTTGATTCTTGCTGATATATTGACTTCAGAAGTTTTGTCAGTGACACAGACCTCAGCTCCCATGTGCAGGAGCACAGACATCCCAGTGGTGGCTTAAAGCCCAACACGCTGTCTAAAGACGTCATGGTCAAAATGGCTTGTGTTGGTTGAAGAGCAACCAAGCAAGCACTGAATGGCCACACAGTCCTCCTCCCGTGCATGAACAACACTGTGGCAGACCTCTACCATCTGGGAAAAAATGCAAAAGCAGAGGATGGAAGCAGCAGTGAGGTGCTGAAGCTGGAGGGCAGGGGCCTGACAGCAACCAGAAGACAAATGCTGTTGAATGGCAGAAAGCCACCACATAGTTAAATTAGTTCTATCACAGATTGTATAAGAATTAGCCCAAGAGAACTGCTACACAAGAATCAGTGTTCACAGCTTTCCTATGAACATTAAAATATATGCCTAATACACAACTTCTTCCACTACATTTCAATAATTTCCTTGCTTTTTGTATCCAAGCATAGGAGCTGATTTTCTCCCTAGTAATAGATAATATTAGCCCAGAAGACTGTGGCTGCTGGTCCCTTTCCAGACTTTGTATCCTGGCATTCACATCAACAGAAAGTTCTGGAGGGGCATAAGACACATATATATTCAAAATACATCACCAGGTCTTGGACTGAAGATTCCTAATCAGTGGGGAGGAAATATGCCTATTGACTGGACCTCATTTACCCAGGCTTTGAGCTCCTCCTCTAGTCAGACCTCATCCACTGAGAGGCAGTGGGATCAAGCTTGAGAGAACAGCCCAAGCCCAGCAGCTGACCTTGCTCATCTGTGACATGGCCTTTTTCAAGGAAATAGCTGACTTGAAAGGTAGAAAGAGATGGCTGGAAATGAAACTTTTTGTTGGTAAGAGACCAGCCTGCTGAAGCATCACCATGGAAAATGCTTATGGTGCAGATACAGATCTACCTTCATGGGAGAATTGGGCCAACAGGGTCCGCAGCAAGATATCCTGAGGAAAGGAAGCCCTTGATATGTCAAAGAGTACCAGGAGCCCATGTGTAAAAACAATATAGTGCACCACTGCTAATAAAAATGGCCACTGTGCATAAAATAAAGCCCAAAATCGCCTC
>VXAC01005542.1:0-103552 GCA_013399225.1 Rhipidura dahli | reverse complement strand
TTTTTTTTTTTTTTCCTGGGGGCAGTTGCTTGTCACTCCGCATCATAATTAACAGCAGGACATTCCCAAGGGTCTCCTCCCCACACGGCTAGTTTGGGAAACATCAGACTACCTAAGTTTAACCATCTCTCTAGGTAAGGTATTTGGGTGTCATATGAAACATACTTGGACTGTTTGTGTCAAATACGAGAACTTAGAGTTCTTCACAGAGTATTTCACTTAGTGTGCCCTCCAGTTTCTGGACCTAGCAGAACTGAAGCTACCCACAAGGGATAAGAGGGACAACAGATTCTGTGGAACAAGGAACTAGAAGTCTTCTGCACACTCTTGAGAGCAGCTGTTTTTTTTTTTTTTTTACTTTAAAGAACTGTCCCTGAAATTATTATTGTTGCATGCAAGGTTTATTTCCTCAAGCAAAACAGGACTGAATTACATGCTTTTAAGTTTAAATCTGTTTATTGGTTAAAATAGATAAGCAAAAAGGATTATTCTCACAAGTAAATACTGTAGGCATGATTTCCAAGATTACAGCTCAGCAAGCCATACTTCATCATGGCATACATTGAGTGCTATGCATGTGCTAAATTGCGAAAACTGAAGTCTATCATTTCAGGCTTCACTTAACTAGAGCCTGGTTGAATCAGGATAGGAGAAAAACACCTCTGGCTTAGATAACAAAGCCTCTATCTTATTTATAAAATTGCCAATGACAGCAACTTTTTATTAAATTCGTATAGTAATATTCCTGAAGAACTTAATGAGATACAGATAAAAAAGAGCATTCTCTTCTGCCTTTCAGACATCTTTAAAAATTAGCAGATGCTGCTTGGCTATGTGCTTAATGAGTGTACTTTGTTTTACTTCCTGGTATGAATAAAACTCTGCTAAGCCCTATGTTCATTGGCATGTTAAGGCAGGGTATGTATATGTCTATCTATGTGTATATATTAATGGATACAATTTATCAGCCTATTTTCTTTCAAAATAAGAATTTTAGGGTTTATCTGTTTATATTTAACTTCTGACATTATGTATCATTGTCTCTTGTTTTTCTCTGTCTCTTTCATTAACCATTTTTCATCCTCTCTCTGATTGTCTCCATGCATCCCTATTACATATGCTCTCTTACCACTTGAATTTTCCTTTTTTTCTTTTCACATCATTCAAGTCTGCATTATGCAAAAAGCTCATGTGTGTTTCTCTGTGCCTGCAGCTTTTTGGGTACTGCTGACTCATGTTCAGCTTGCCAGGACCCCCAGGTCCCTTTCCATGGCACTGCTTTCCAGCCTCTCATTCCCCAGTCTGCCCACACATCCAGGGTTGCCCCATCCCTGCTGCAGAATCTGGCACTTGTTGAACTTCATCTGGTGGGTGATTGTCCAGAGCCCTGATTTGTTGAGGTCTCTCTGCCTTCAAGGGAGTCAACAGCTCCTCCCAGTTCTGTATCATCTGTGAACTGGCTCAGTATCCCTTACAGTCCTGTGTCCAAGTCATTTGTGAAGATATTGAAGAGCAGAGGGCCGAGGATGGGTCCCTGTGGAACCCCAGCAGTGACAGGTCCCCAGTCTGATGTCACCCCCTTCACTGTAACCCTTTGTGCCTGACCCATGAGCCAGTTGCTCACCCATCACATGATACATTTATTCAGGTGTTTTTCAGTACACCCAGAATAATCTTCTCCATAACTTTACCAGACACTGGAATGAGACTGACCAGCCTGTAGTTTCTGGGCTCCTCCTTTTTGCCCTTCTCGAAAATCAGGGCAGTGTTTGTCAGCCTCCAGTCATCTGGGACTCCTCTGGATTCCCAGGACCACCCAAAATTCATTGAGAGAGGTTTTGTGATGACATAATCCAGCCTTTTGAGGACTCTTGGATGAATCTCATCAGGCCTCATATATTTTTAAGGATCCACTTGGAGCAGAACATCCTGCACAATTTTGGGGTTAACTGGGTGTCGATCATTCTCGCAGTCATCATCCTCCAGCTCGGGGCACTGAGACGCCCTTGGTCTGACATCTGTGTGAAAGACAGAACCAAAGAATGCATTAAATACCTCTGCCTTACTTTTCTACCTACCTTCCATTGGAGGCTCAAGATCTATTTAGCCCACTCAACTTTCATTAAATGTTACTAAAACTCTTGTTGTAGGAAAAAAATTACATGTTTCACCACAAAATTGAAACCTCCCAAACCATATTAGCCTAGCAAAAGCTAACCAGCCTTCTGGATAAACCAAAAGACTTCTGGAGAGAGAGAAGATATTTCACATTTTGGCAGCCACGAGAAGAGTTAATTTTTATCATTTTTCCAATGAAGGATTAATGAAAACAAGTAGAAAACCAAAAGTTACTATCCTTTCACCTTACAAGAAAATAGTCAGCTCAGTTGTTTGATTAATGCTGAGAAAGCACGTGGACACTGGCCTGGAACTTTAACAAGAAATAAAAATTCAACTTAAAACCTGAGGGCAGACATCACTAACAGACATTCCTGTTTCCTGCCTCCAGCAGCTCCTGAAAACAAAGCAGATATTCATCCCCACTGGCAGCCACATAGATATTCATCCCCACTGGCAGCCACATTCCCTTGCTTCCCATTGGTGCATCCCCAGCTGCCCAGCACTGTACCTGGGCCCCCACCTGCTCTAGCTGAGCCCTGGCCATGCCTGGGGAGGGGTGTACCAGCCCCTCTATGGCCTCAGTGGAAACAACCCAAAATGCCACAGAATGGTGCCTGTCCCTCAGGATCCCATGTGGGATTAGCAGGGGCTCATGGGGAAAGGCTGAGTTCCGTGGAAGTTAGAAAAGGGTCAGGGAGGAAACCAGCAGCAGAAAGACACCTGAGTGTGGGTGGAGAGGGGGAACAAGTTGGGAATTGGCTGGTATGTGGAAGATGCTGACCCCATTTCTGTGTGTTTTGTGGGCCTTAAGCCACTTGCATGACTTCCTCTATCCACTGTGGGATGAGCTTCCCTTCCTGTCAGATGCTGTACGCTCAGCTTTCCAGGGGCACAGGTTGTATCTCTGCTGTGTGGCTCTGACTGGTTGTCTCCATAGCTCTCTCTTGTCACCCACCTCCACTCTTCCTGGATGTGATTTGACATTTCCTAAAGCCCTGGGTGTTGTGCTGGGCCCTGTCCCTGTTTGCCTGTGTTCTGCACCCTGGCCCAAAAAGAGTGGGGTTATGCTGGCACCCCAAGGACCTGGCACATTGTAGCGTATGGGCTTGTAATTGTCTCTGTCGCCTGGCACAGGGGATCCAGCAGCTTGTATCAGGCCATGGATATCCCTGTCAGAATAAGTACTATTACTACCACTAATAATAATGCAATTTGACTAAAATTTGCAATACCTGCTGAATGACAATTTCATGGGACTCCTGATTGTGAAAGGAAGGAAAAACAAAAAAGGGCTTGGCATTCAAGCTGATTGGCTTGGGAAGGATTAGAAAGAGTCAAAGATGAACACACTGTAATGATCAGCATGATGTGCTGCAGCAGAGCAGACTTGGTGTCCGCAGGGAGCCCAGAGCTCCTCAGTTTCCTCTGTTGTTCTCTTGCTTTCATTTGAGTGTTTCAGATATGCTGTGCATGATGAATTTTGAGATCATTAGGACAAATTCCTGCATTCTACGTTGCTTGAGAAGGACTAGATTTTCTTCCCAAAGTGCTGCATTGATAGCTGTATCCATCACTACCATAACAGTATCATTCTGGATCTTTTGGCTGGAGGGCAATAGATCTTTTATTTTGAGTCAAAGTAAATAACACATTTTATCTTTGTTCTCAGTAATAAAAGTTTCTTGAGCTAAGTTGGCTCCATTTTGACTAAACACAGACCTGAAAGGCGTTGCTCAGATTTGTATTCTTTCATGAATGGTTTTGGCCAAGTTCACATCTGAGAACAAGTTGAGACTAAAATTCAGGTTTCATGGAAGTGACTGTTGTCACAGATGTAATCTCAAAGCAGTTATTGTCTCAAAACTTCAGGTCCTTCCAAATCCTTTCTGAAGAATTTAATCACCTGACCAAGGCATCAGATGGAGATTATTGCTCTTGATTCATTCTAAAGGCATGATCTTGGAATTCCACATTAAACACCTTTACTATCAAGTAACCCTATTTTGGCATAAGTCCCAGTTCCAGAGTGCAAAAACAACTCGGTGAAATGTCTGAAGTAAGTTTTTTTAACGTGGGCAAGCAGCTGATTCTCCCTCCCTCTCCTATCTTGCAATTCCATTCTCATAAATGTTTCCGTCCTAGCAGATTTTTTCCCAGAAAAAATCAACCTCATAGCAGACACTCAACATTTCAACTTGAATTGTTTGGCAAAGTGATAGGCAACTGAAAGCAATATTTTTTAATGGGAAAAAGTCTTTCACAGCTGTCTCTGTATCACTCATTATTTTAATATTTGTCTAGCTGTGGTATTGCCAAAGCATTTATTACTAGAGTATTTAGGACACTGGCTAAATGTCAATTACTTCTCCAGACTTACTGCAAAGATTTAGCAAAATATAACAAAAAGGTTCCTTTCCCTCATGCTTGGTACATGATGTTTTGGCACCCCAGGCAAGACATCTTGTTAAGATGAAGTGGGTGGAGAAGGCCTTTGAGGAATTCAGTAACTCTCAAGAACTTCATATGATTGACCTGAAATGGTTTTTATTTTTCTTCTTCTGTGTGTAGCGGTATTTTCAGTTTTCTTCAACTTTTACACAGAATTTTTAAAAAGAGCCGGATAATACTGTGTTTAATGGTGTTACAGTTACACATGCTAAGACTAGAATAATTGAACCTCCTCCTTGTGACTGTAATCTGGTTTTCCTGGCTGTGTTTCTTCAGCTCATGGAATGCGTTACTCACAAACTAATCAGTGCATCTGAATTTATACATCATTATTAATGTCTTTGTTTCATGCCAAAGTACATTTGTTGTTTTTTAAAGCATGAACATGGGCAGTGCCTGGCCTGAGGAAAGGTTGACACACACAAGAGATACGTTAGCTGGAACAAAGCTACTTTAATGATCAATGGTAAAAATACCGGGAGGAGGAAAGCTTCACTGCCTGTCAGACACAATCAGACACAAAACACAAGAAAAGCACATATGGGTCTAGATTTTAGTGGGCTAGGACCACTCACAGCTAGGTATCCAGTAGAGCTGGCTACACTTACATCCACACCACATCAAGAGGGATGAATTCAGATGGCACCTGAGACAAGAGAGAACTAGCAATAGGATGGGGTAGTGGCAGATCAGTCCCAAGTGAGAAAACTGACTCTGTGGCCCCACAAAAGAAATCTGGAGTGACAAGGCATGAGAAGGCTGAGTGGCAGGTGGGGTCATTAAAATATGCTTGAAAATTGCTGCATATGACATTCAAAGAGTAATTTAGGGTACAGAATAATGCCAACAAAAGGATTAATGGGGAGATTGTATGAATATATCTAAGCCAAAAGTTAGATGGAGGTTTCTCACCCCGGTGGCACAAGGCTCTGGAACAATCTTCTGATGGAAAGCACGGAAGGATGGCCACAGGGTTGTGGTACAGGTCCTGTCCAGGTTATGAGGGAATTGATATGGTGTAGGCTCCAGGGAGGAGGAGGCACCATTGATGAAATTCTACCCTAGACCATGTTCTTTGGTAACCACTCATGGAAATGGATAAACTGTCAAACCATATTCCCTCAAAGGTAATTGTACACAACATGTAACATTTATTTCACATACTATATGGGACACAGGGGATGCATTACACCCAAATTCCTCCTAATGACAATTTCCTACCTGTGTGCAAAAGATACAAATCAGCAGTTCATTTCCTGATCCAAGTAAGTTTCTAATCTTATTTTTCTCTCCCAAGACCATTTTTTTATGAACTCTGATTGCCATTCTCTCAGGCTCCATGAACCAAAGGTCTGGTGCCAGTTTGCTGAGCTTGAGTGAAGTAAGCTGGGGGGATCCCTTGAAGAACATGGATGCCCTATCCCACACCAGGCCTGTTCTGCCCACTGGTGCATAGTGAGACTCGGGAATGAAACCAATAGCTTCTCATTTCCCTTTTACTTTTTCCACTTTTGTTGGAAGAATCTGACCTTTCACAGGACATTTGATCTCAGATATTTCTTTCTTGCAAGATGTATGAAAAATTGCAACCCTCACCTTCCCCCATATTAATTATGGGTAGTTAGTAACACTCTCTACTTCCATTAGTGGAGGGAAAAAAATTTTCTGTTCAGATATTTCTCTTAAAATTTCATCTGCTATAACTAAATTTTTCAGTTAGTCTCCTTGGAGATCAATTAAATTGGCTGCACTCACAGCATGTATTTTTCACCTTGTTATTGGCAAAATGATACCACATCAGCAGAATGCGCCATGCTGGAAGCTGTCCCGTCTTCTGAGAAACCTCCTCACGGCTATCATAACATGCAGTCAGCATTCAAGAACAAAAATCCAAACTCCAGTATTGTAGTTAGAGAATATACATAAATATTTCTTGTGTGATATGTTGTCCTTGCTTTTACAAAGACATTAACCCTTTAAAACCACTGGTCAAATAAAATGTCCAAAAACTTCTTTTTTAATTACTTTTACCAGTGAAGGTGGATTTAGGTCTCATTCTTAATCATTAGGTCCTGAGAGTTAGATCCCCTCATTTTAGCTAGCAAAGGCAAGGTTTTAGCACACCAAGGCATTACTGACTCTCTCATTCTGTCTCTCACACACACTCACACTTTCTCACCCCCCTTTCTCTCCTCTCCCCACGTATATGTGTGTATGTATATGCATACACACATGTATGCACATACATATGCATATGGATGGTTTGTTTTCTGCTTTTTAAGTAATTTGAACACTACAGGGCAAATCACAGTCACAATTTTTAAACACATTTTTGAAAGGGGAAAGTAATGCCAGGCTTATTGAGTGATATGTGCTACCATGATGACAGCCCAGGTTAATCAACCTTGCCTTATTGAAGTGAAACCAGACCAATAGCAGCAGGGCTTCTTGAAATATATGCAGCCTTACACTGCCAGCCAGACATTTTATATGTTTGAAAAATTGTTGTTTGATAATTTCAGCTTAAGTTACAGGCGTATTGCTAATTTTTTCAGGTCTGTCAATAGAATGATGAATGGCATTGATTCAGCATATGGGGGAGGCAAAAGGAATAAACATCTTTGGGGTGTGGGTCTTGGAGTTCATCAAAGCTGTTTGTTAGGCATTGTTGCTTTTCATGTGAAAAGGTCACAATATCACACTTAAAATACATACAGCTGGAAAGAAATTCAAATAAATAAACAGTGGTTCCCACTGGGATAAACAGAGAAGCTCTTGCCTTATGAAATAATCATCGTCTGTTCCCATGAAGCTCATCATTGACACATGTGCCGATTCTCATTCGCACCTCCCTTCCTCAGTCCTGCCAATACATGTCCATGGAAAGACTGCTCCAGTGCTCTGTGCCCCTGGCAACAGAGGCAGCGTGGGAGAGGAGCCACTGGGTGAATGTGACCTGAGTCACAAGGCTGCGGAGCATCTCTCAGCTGAGTCATTCCTGCTTTTTAAAACGTACTGAGCAATGCTTTGGGACTCAGTGACCTGCAGGGACACGGTTTGAACTGTTCTGCTTCTGTGTGTGGGAGGGAGGAAGGAGCAAGTTTTACAAAGGACAAGTCCATTAAAAAAACAACACAGCAAAGCAAAACCACCAGCCTATCATTCTACTGAAAAATATGCTGGAGGATTTCAGGGCCTTGGTTGCTGAAGGCCCTCAAATTCTTCTCCAGACATAAATATGTGAACAAATTAAGCTCTTCGTGGTTTTGGCAGATCCCAGCCATGTTTAGTCTTAATCTATCTCAATCACGAGCTACCTTTTAAAAATAACATTTTGTGGTTCCAAAACATCTTTAGCTAATCCTTGCTTAGTTTGGAAAGGAATTATATTTGGAAAGATGCACATGTTCATGTGGCTTTGAGGGAAACTCCCTTTACAGTTCTCATCCATCATAAATTTTCTTGAAAAATAATATATAATGTTCCAACATCATGCTACTGAACACTGGATTCTAAACAATATGCTTTTTTTTTCCAGGGGAACCTATAGTTTGTAGTAGACAAAAAAAAAAATTAATTCTTGAAAATATGCCAAATTGATACATGAATGTTCTTGGATCTTCTCCATATTGGAAGTCAGAGGCATCAGTGCTACTTACCACACAAGAAGCTAAGTAAGAAGAAACAAAAATTTTATAATATTTCAAAGATCACAACCACAAATGTGTCTGGAAAATGCCTGACATTTCACATGGAATGCTCTCTGAAAAACAAGAACTTGGCTTTAATTACTGAATGTAAGGAAAACAGTTTCTGAGATTAGTTTCCAATCCATGGGTAATTGAAAGAAAGCCTTTTAAATGGTTCATTTCAGGACATCTTTTGCACTCTTTTCTCAAGTGAAATATTAATTTTCATTTGCCATTCTCCTCTCAAATTAGCGCAGTGTGAGAGACTGCAAGTCTTGAGAAATCTGGTATCAAATTATCTTTTTTTTCTTCTTAATCAAACATTTGTTGTTTTCCACTTCACCATTTAAATACTCTGCTGAAATTTTTAATCAATTACACTATTCAAGAACAGTGTATTTTAAAGCACATTTCCTAAAAAAGAACTTTTCTCTTCTGCAGAAAATGTAGACAATTCTTAAGCCTCTCTCAAATTCTTAAAATAGGCTTGCATGAAGTGAAAACTGGGGTAGATTTTTTCTAAAGCTTAAAGCTGAATGTAACACTGTCATCCTAATCTTTTGTGGATAGCCTTCATTTATATTATAGCTAACAATGTGTATGTTCCTCTCAAATAAGTACTTCTCAGTGAGGGCACTATTGCCAGTGTACTAAACATAAAAGTTCTTAAACCACACTGTCACTTTTACAATGTTTGAATTTTGTGGTAAAAATTTTATCCCAGGAGCTTTGCAACCAGTTTTCTGTTTGTATCTTCAGAGTACATTTGTGCTGGAATTAAATGTTTTGAGAGCCTGTCTGCTTGATCATGTGGATATGTGCTAATACAGCCAGCATGCACACATCTGAGGCCACAAAAAACCAGCACATAAATTTGTGGACAAGGAAAATGAAGAGTGCAGTTGTAGAAGCCAGATCAAAATCACCTACAAAACAGTTTGGAAAAATTCAGGCATAACATTCCAAGAGCACAAAACCAAGGTTATGCAGTGCTGTCTGTGCAATTTGAAACAATTCAGTATTAAATTCCAGAATACATGCAATTGCACAAAACATAAAAACCTTAGGGGAAAAAAGTAAAATAATTTTCAAATTAGTTCTGGTTTGTGAATCAATTTCCAATTCTCTTGTTTCCACTGAGCAACTGGAACTGAAAAGCAATAAAACTGAGGAACTGCTGTCGTAAGGGACTTTGGAGTCTCTGTTAGCTTTTGACAACTGGTGGGGGGAGAGAGGGAAGAATGATATCAGCAATTTCCAAAGTAATTTGCTATTTCTTATATTATTCAAGCCAAGTTAGTGGAATCATCCCCAAGAATGGTGTTACATGTGGTGCATGCCAGATGCTTTGGGTCAGTTCTTCAGAGAAATGTGATTTATGCAGTCAGCCATTGCATATGATGCCACAAGGACTTGCTGTCTCTGCTCACAGCACCCAGTACAGAGTCACATCAACAGCACCGCAAATAGATGCAGCAAAGAGCACAACCCTAACACCTCTGGGTAGCTAAATAATGCTTCAGTAAACATGTACTATGATCTACTGATTTAATTAAATATCCGTAGGTTTCCCTATTTCTGTGTGTATGTAGATTTTCTTTTTAAATCCTTTTTAAAAGACTGGTTGTCTTCAATGAACTAAAATAAGCCTTTGGGGCTTCTATGTGAGCCAGACTTGCAGCCAGATGCTGGTGCTGCTATTGTGCCCATCTGAAATAAATGTTTCTTTAAAAAGCCTGCAGTAAAAGTCCAAAATTGGGGGTCCTGCCGGTCTTGGCATCTTCTTTATCATAATGAATGGGATTTCCCAGGTGTCAGGCTGCTCCCCACACACATGATGACAGCTGAGTGTTGTTCAAAGTCTTCATATATATTTGGTATTTTCAGTTTTTACAATGTATGGGAAATTATTGTGCAGCCATCCGATAAGTCAGATTTAAGAGAGGATTTCCATCCTCAAAACATACATTCTTGGCTGTAAAGGACACTTCCGCCATGAGTCAGAAGGACACAGAGACCTTTTGTTTACTAAAGGCTGGCAAATCATTTCATCTCAACCAACAGCCTCCTTAGTGACAACATCCTGACTACTTCTAGCAACCAAATATTTTTTCACAGCAGGGTTCAGGCAGTAATTTTCTCCAAGGAACCTGCTTGTATTTTGCCTTGTTAGACACCATTCTTCTCTGGGTTTAAACTGCCACATACAGGAAGGGACACAGAAAATATTTGCAGCTGGAACACAGCTGCAGTAAGATAAAATGCCATATTTTAATTATGTTCAATTTAATCAAGCTGCTGAAAGGCCAGGTGGAAGCACATGGGTATCATGAGTGGATTACATCCAGGGAGAACAGGTGTGAGAGAAAACTAAAGCCTCATGCATTATGTCCTTAGAATTGCACTCAAAAATCTTGGTTTTCCTACTTTTAACAGTTATAGCAAACCCTCTTGAAATATGGAAATGAAACCTTCAGCACCATAGGGTCAAAAGGTTTGCATGTGGAGGAAGAGAGAGGAGGAGAACATCAGGCTGTGTGGAACAGAAAGAGTCTTGGAGATCTGCAAGTACTGCCTGTCTCCATTTTACATGTTGGTGGCAAAGTTCCTGTCCCTGGTGCAAGCCCCTGCCCTTTAAACTGGTTATGTCAGGTTTTATGGGTTTTGCAGCTCAGTCTGTGCTGTGGCACAGGTCCTGTAATGGAATCAGTTTCTCAAGGGGGATGAATTTTGCTCTGAGCAATTAGCAGGGCTATCAATTGCTTTCCTGAAAATTGTCTTGCTTTGAGGTTCGTTTCAGATCACTGCTGTCCCTCCAGTGTGCTGTTGTATGTCAAGCAACAGTTACTGCCGAGGTCTTGATTTTTGTTGTCTTTGCATTGGAATAGTCCTGGAGGGAAGAAAAAGGGTGATCTGGAAAATGCAAACAGTAAAAATCTGTAAAAATGAAGAAAATTTTTACAGATTTTTTTTTTTTTTTAAATATTGTTATCCAAGTATAAAAACATGGAGTAGTGCGGGTTAGGTACCAGACAATGTTCCTTCACACATCACCATGCATGTGATTCTTCTTTTCTGCCACCTTAGTCTGAAATTTGAAAGTAGGCAGCCAAGCCAAGCCAACATTTTCAGTTGAACCTGTTGAGTTGAATTGAGTTGAGTAAGTTGAACCACTAAGGTCACCCCATGACTCATGCTGCTGCTGTTTTCAGCAAGCACCAGTAAACTAGAGCTGCTTAAGTGTCCACATTGTCTGCCACAGGGCCATGGAAATTCATCGGCATGTCTTGGATGGATTGTTCCAAAGGTCTCCACACCACCTTCTCTTCTCTAGGCTGAAGAGCCCCAACTTGAGAGAGAGGTCAGTCACGGGGAGACAGCCTCACGCTGACATCTGAGCCCAAGCACTGGTAAGCTGGCATCAGCCCTGCTCTCCAGCCACCCAAACTCCTCCAAGCATACAAGCAAGGGCCAGCACTGGCTCTGAGCAGTACAGCTGCCAAGAAGCAACTCTCCTGAGGATGAGCAGAAGCTGGAGGAGGAGGCATAGCAACCTCGAGAAGGTAACCAAGAGCACAGAAATGCTAATATGGCAGCAACGAGGCTAGCAGGGCATGGGAGAGAGGCAGTGCCTAGGGCACAGCAGGGACATTGGAGGTGCTGGGCCATGAAATGAGAGGAGCAGCTGAGCTCTCTATGCCCTGACCTATTCATGTGCAGTTGTCCTCCATCTGGGTGGCAGTTTTTTGGTGACAACAGGTCCAGTCACAGGGTTGGTGGGGAGGTGGCTAGTCTAGGTCAGAAAGAAAAAGCAGAAACTGCCCAGTGTGACATCATTCTTCTCCTCTCTTATAAGCTGAATTATTATCCATGATCTCTGTGTATCTCTACATAGTGAAATGAGCTAGGTCAGGGAGGAGATTGCAAGGGATAGGAATTTGTGAGGACTGGCACACAGCAGGGTTTAAAATATTTTTAATTTATCAGGAATCACAAGCTGGAGCTACACCCATCATTTCCTACATGAAATTGGCTCGTTACTTTTAGGTTATTGGGACCAAACACAGTCTCCATACACCCACACATATCTGTGCTCAGCTAGTCAACACTCAGCTACTTATGGAGCATACTGAAGTGCACAGATACTGTGCAATCCACTCTGTACATACACACTATACTGTATGCCCTGTAGACATATGAAGTCATAATAATATCACATTTGTGCAGGGTGTACACAGCATGTATGTAACTGAACACCAAGCAGTACTGCTGAGCAGAAAGAACCTTTGGGGGTTACACCTGTTTGTACCAGGATATAAATGTTTTCTTTCCCAGGTTAGAGTCTATCCACAGATTCCCACTGAGAATTTACTCATGATTTTATATTCTGACTGTAAAATTGTCATTCTTTTAAGGTACTCCTGGAAAATAAAAGAGGTCAAAATGATACTGTGGAAAAAAAATCTAGATTTGGAAAATACCTTAGAGATCAAAACAGTTCCAACTCTCCCACTGAGGCATGTCTTTCCAACTTATTCATGAAACCTGTCTCCTATTTAGAGCAGTTTTAAATTAAAACAAAACAGTTACATTAGAATGTTATGCACCCTATGGTTGTGGATAATTATTTCTTTTTCTTTTGGATGTCTGGTTACAAAATAGCTCCATTAAGGAAGGTGTCTCTCCTGAAGCAAACACCATAGAGCATAGTCTACATTCTCATAGTATGTGTTAAGATTATTAGGTGATTGTAACCATGCTGAGATTAGCTTTTAAGAAAAATATTTGAGGGCTGCCTCAGAGAGGACCTATTAAATCCCCATGTTACTGTACCACATTCCTGATCAGATCTTTCAGAGCAACCCAGGACATCAGCCTTGGAGAGGAAGCAGTTGCTTTTTATCCATGGGTACAATATCATGTGGCTCTTACATTATGCATCAAGGCATAAGAAATATGTTTTTATTAGTAGATAGATTAGTTCAATGGGAATTTCATGTACCTAGAAATCACTTATCTGTTTGCAAAGTTTCTGCACCCTGTCATGAAATGACCACCAAGTCCTTCTTGCTGTATGGCTGTAAGAGGGGTGTATGTAGAGAGAGTCAATCCATTTTCTTGTGCAGAATCTAGCAAGTAATTTCTGTGTAGTGTTACTACAGAACAAATATTCATGCTAGTAATCAGTAATGCCTTCTGCCTCCCTAAGAAAATATTTAGTGAATGAAAGACAGTGGGTGCACATAGTGCCTTCTCCCATCTTGGTATTCGCAGAAGCTCTGCAGGACTAAAACCATGGAAATTTTGGGGCTTGGAGTTTAGTCTTTTATATCTTTCCAGGCCCTAATATTAAGACATCTCAAAAGCTGAGAAATAATTGGATGTCTGAAGAAAATATAATTGGGGTCCTTTCAAAAACATCCTATTTTCCCTAAATTATTTTTGTACTACGCCATCCCAGGAACCCTGTATACTTCCCATTGAGTGGTAATGGGCCATTTTGCTTTCTCTGCAAAGACAATATTGTTTGATTCAGGGCTTTTTTTGTTTCCCTGAGGCTGGTGTGATATATGAAATTACATCCAGAAAAGGCATATTTGAATTAGAGCAAGCCCACATATACAGGGAGGCTTTCCCATATGTCTGGGCTCCCTCATGAGGACTGCAGTCATGGTCATATGTCTGTGGAATATTGTCAGACTGACATCCCCACAATACCTACTGAACTCTTCACCAAGTGAAATCATTGGGCTCTTAACTTTATTAGTATCTCTTACAGAATGCTCTCGATCAGCAGAGAAAGCAGCTGAATTTAAAGCAACCTGCTATCTTGCAGATAACAGCATCTTTTTGCAGGTTTGGGCTCTCTGGAAGCTGGTAGGAGAGCTAGGAACAGCCAAGTGGCACAACAAATGAGAACTTTGAAACAAAATTAAATGAAGGGAAACTTGATGATGAGCAGTTTTTCTGAAAGCTTTTATGTTGCTGGGAAGCTGTCTTCTTGTATTATAGCACAGAGCTATACATTACAAATACCAGACAATTCTACTTGGCAGAACACACAGTTCTGTTTATTCATTGGTTTTAACTTTTTTTTACACATTATCCTTGATGGCACTGTATCAAATTAAAAGGCTCACCTTATTGTAAAAGATTTCTTCCTTTTATGTAGTCCAAATCTTCCCTGTGTCAGTTTAAAACCATCATCCTTTGTTGTATTGCTCCAGACCCTGCTAAAAAGCCTGTCCCTGTCTTTCTCATAAAAACCCTTCCAATACTGAAAGGCCACAACCAGGTCTCCCTGGATCCTTCACTCTTCCAGGCTGAACTACTGCAACTCTTGCAGCCTTTCCTCATAGGAATGACAATAGTGTTTATAATAAAAGTTGTCTTTGCAGAAGTCAGTGCCTGGTAACAGGCATCCAACAAAATGCAACCAAAAAAATATGAAAACCTACTAAAAATGGAGGGGGCTGTACCTATCATACCTTTAAAGCTACGTGCCAGTAAATGCAAAGTAATACCAAATAGATAATCAACACATTTAGGCAGAAATCTGAAAAGCTTCCTCCCACTGCTACATTCTTCCAGCTAGCAAGGCTGCAGGAGCAGCGCAGGGACAGACCTAGAGATATATATCCCATTTCTCATGCTGATGATCCAGTAAAGAACACTGTGCTATCAGTGCTGTGGGCTTACTAATTTTTGATTTATCTTCTGTGAAATGACTGTGCAAATGAAAAAAGCATGTAAAAGAGGCCAAGTGGCAGTAATGGGAGATTTTTAACTACCAGCAATCAATTGGTACATTAGGAGGAGGAAATAAACTGGATACCGGTGACCTCTGGTTTTTGACTTAATACAGAATATGCATTAAGTGTAAAAGGCTGAAATAAAACTAGATTGCAGACAAGGGACAAGGAGATTTAGGAATAGTCAGGTGGTTGGGAAGATGAGGAAGACATTTTTCCACATCTAGTTTCTTTGGCATTCTGCTGTAAAAAAGCAGAGGGACAGGTTTTGTATTCTATATAAAAAGAATTTAAAAATACACAAATGAGGGAATTTTACCCCATCCACAGCCAGAAAAAGGCCATCAGGGCCATTTGCTAAAAGAATATGTTTCTTCCTTATGCTTTGAATGCAATGTTATCTGTTAGGTTTTCCTTTCAGACAGTCTGTCTCTCTCACTCTCTTATGCAGTATTTGATGATCCAGATTTCAACATTATGTGTTATGGAGCAAGAAGACACAGCATGAAAATGCCCCACTGGATGATTTCTTACAGAGGTTTGGAAGTACAGATCCATAATAAATAAAACTGAATGGAATCAAACTCAGGCATTAACTATAGCATGGCTACCTAAATGAGAATAAACGCAGGGAGGGCTGTCCAATTGTTTGAGCTGGAATTTAATTCATCAGGAATTTGGACTGATTTTGCCAAAGTTCTACTTTTGACTTTAAATGCATGTTAGCTCATCGGAGAGGTGTTCCGTATGTCTAATCATTTTTGTGGCACTCCTCTGGATTTTCTCCAACAGCTCCATGTCTTTCCTGTATTGTGGGCCTCAGAGCTGGATACAGGGGGAGTCTTATGAGAGCAGAGTACTGTAGCAGCATCACCTTTCTTGACCTGCTGCTCACATATTTTTTGATGCAGCCCAGGATGCTGTTGGCTGTCTGGGCTGCAAATGTACATTGTAAATGCTCCGTTTTTGTTTACCACTATTGCCAAGTTCTTCTCTGCAGGGCTGCTTTCGATCCCTTCATCCGTCAGTGTGTACTGATGCTGGGGAATGACCTGACCAAGCAGAAGATTGAATTTGACCTTGCTGAACTTCATGATGTTCACACAGGCGCACCCCAGATTTTTGTCAGTGTCCCTCTGGATGATACCTCTCCCTACAGTGAATCGAGTGTCATCCACAATCTTGCCAAAGGCACCTTCAGCGAGGTGCCTGACCCCACTATCTCTGTTACTGATGTAAATATTAAGTGGTTTGAGCTCAGTACAGACCCTTCAGGGACACCACATATTTCCACTCAGACACTGAGCCATTGGCTACAGCTCTTCTGACAGTCATACAGACAGTTCTTTATCCATCAAAAATCCACTTGTCAAATTCATATCTCTCCAATTAAGCAGCAAAAATGTTGGGGGGAGACTGTACCAAAGGGTTTACAGAAGTCTAGATGGATGACATCTTCATCAAGAGTCTGGTTATGAAGTAGAGCCCACAGGGTTGACATAGAACTGTAAAATGACTTGGGTTGGAAGAGATCCTATAGTTGGAAGGGATCATCTAGTTTCAAATCTCCCCTGCCATGGGTAGAGACACTTGTCACTGGACCAGGTTGCTCAAGCCCCATTCAGCCTGGCCTTGAATGCTTCCATGAATGGGTCATCCACAATTTCTCTGGGCAACCTGTTCCAGTATTCACCATCCTCACAGTTAAGAATTTCATCCTAATACCTAATCTAAACCTACTGTCTTTAGTATGAAGCCATTTCCCCTTGTCCTGTCACTACATGCTCTTGTAAAAAGTCTCTCTTCATCCTTCCTGTAGGCTCCCTTCAGGTACTGGAAGACCATAATTAGGCCACACATCTCTTCCAGGCTTCTCTTTTCCAGCCTGAACAAATCCAATTCTCTAAGTCTTTCCTTGTAGGAGAGGTGCTGCATCCCTCTAATCATCTTGGTGTCCCTTCTCTGGACTCACTCCAACAGCTCCCTGTCCTTCCTGTGCTGGGACCCCAGAGCTGAGTGCAGTGTTCCAGGTGGGGTCTCAGCAGAGCAGAGCAGAGGGGCAGAATCCCCTCCCTGCCCTGCTGCCCACGCTGCTTTGGATGCAGCCCAGGGCACGTTTGGCTCTCTGGGCTGGGAGTGCCCATGGCTGGGGCATGTCCAGCCTCTCACCCACCAGCACCCCACATCCTTCTCCCCAGGGCTGCTCTCCATCTGCTCATCCCCCAGCCTGTGCTGATACCAGGGGTTGCCCTGAACTAGGTGCAGCATCGTGCACTTGGTCTTGTTAAACCTCATGAGATTCCCACGGACACAGTTCCTGAGCTTGTCCAGGTGCCTCAGGATGGCATCCTGTCCTTTTCTTACACTGGTTACATCTGCACTAACACTGTTAGCAGATATTAAACATCAGTGTTAATCATGTAGAGCATAATCCACAAACTCAGTATAGCCCCTGTGGATGACATGTTGTACAGGGCTATATTTTATGGCTTTTCCCTGGAGAGCTCTCAGGTTAGCCTGCTGTTGCTTGATGTTTAATAGCTTGGACATTACTGTGGAGCCTGTAAAACCTCAACCTTGCTGTTATGTGTGTTCTTCAGCAACTGTACAATCAGCACGTTATAGCTGCAAAATATTTCCTCAGTCAAGGGAGTTGTAATCTAAAATAAATATTTAAAAGAAATATTATGAAGGACTTTTGTCTACAGATGTTCACTTGTGTCATTGCAGCAGTAAAATTACTCTAAGTGGAATTTTTTGGCTGACTAACTGTAGCTTTACAAATGAAAAAGCAAAATTACTTATTTTGGATTCATTCAAAATGGGTCATCCACATTCACTTTAATAATTTGAAAACTGCTAATTTTTGTTTAACTCAGAGCTGTAGCATGTCAGCAAATGAAAAGCATTTCAGTCTTAAGTTTGCCCCTTGTGGTGGTACAGTCAATTACTGTGTGTGGAGTACTTCTGACCCTTTTGCCATTATTGGTTATTGTGACTTTGATCATAGGTTATGTCCAGGAAATTACAAGAAAAAAAAAAATCAGCAGTACATTTAACTATAATTTCTTCAAATTATTCTTTTCTGACAGTTTCCACTGAAAAGAGAAAAATATAATAAAACTGCTGTGTAAGTAGATCTTCATGTGTCCTTCATCAAAGTGTAGCACCAGCATCCCATTTAATGCAGAGAAAATGAAGGTTAGGAGTGAACTCTTGGCCCAAATAAAGTCAGTGGGAGCTTTGCCATGGCCTTTAGAGGACCAGCTTATTACTACATGTATTCAGCCCGAGTCAGTACAACAAATTCTTATTTATGGATTTTATTCTGAGCACATTTTTTCTTTAGTGGTTAGAGCGTGTTGAAAATACTGACCTTCTGAGCTAAAGGAAAATGAAATAAGGAAAAGAAAAAAAAAAAGAAGCAAAGTGATTTGTGTGCATGATAAAAGTGTTTTTCTGCTATAACACAGCATGTGGTCAAGAATTACACAGGTTGCATTTGCCACTTTATATCTCCTGCCAGACGAATACAATTCAGGGCCTGTTACCCCCGCCTGCAGTACTGTTTCATAGTTATGAAGTCATGACAGCTGTGATTGCCGGTGTGGAGAATAAAGTCTGTGGAAGAAGTTTGGATAGATTCCCACTGTACACAGGCCAAAAATAAGTTAGCTGGAATTAAAACAGAAAAAGAGAAAAGTTGCAGGAGGGGGAGAAAAGCAAGGGAAGCAAAAGGCATTTTATACTGGGACACAAGCTGAGGCAAATAGACTCTGGGACAGATCCTGACTCCACTCCCATCTCTGCAGGGTTCTGGAACTGATAAAAAAGTCTGAGGTGTAACCAAGAACCCATTTTGGCCAAGTGTACTCTACCTCATGCAAATTGGTACTTCCCATTTCCTGCCTCCCTTGGAGATTCACAAGTCATTTGAATTAATTTCATTCCCAGCTTAACAATAACTGTGCAAACACACCACCTCAGTCCTTGCACCTGAGGAAACATTATGATCTCTAAACTCACAATGTCCCACTTGAACGTGGGGAGCAGGTGCTAATCAATAATGCGTTGCCAACATTTATACAAGGGATCTCCACAGACCCAGTCTCCCACAGCCGTGACAAACACCACAGCTCCGTCCCCTGCAGGGTCACAGGGCTTTAAGATTTGCAAAACAGGATCTGGTTTCCTCTTCCCTCATTTACCATCTGTGGAAAAATCTTCTCATATGATCACAGCAACAATGCTTCGCCAATGAATATTAATGGAAAATGTTCCCGTTATGTTTGTGAAAAACAGTGCCAGGGCATGCAGAACATTATAATGATCATTTTGGTTCTGCACATTGCTGTGTAAGTACCAAATGCCATTGCTTGGGGTTTTTTGCATCCAGTAACTGGTATTTGCCACAAGAGATTTATCATGAAGGTGAGATCTCTGTTCTTCAGAAGGCCTTGGAGGAACCTTAAAGAGAAGTTGTTTTCTCTCTTAAAGAGAGGGATGACAAAGAAATACCTAGAGATGATGATGTGTTGGATACAGAGAAATGGAAGCTGGTTGCAGAACTTTCATGAGCCACAAAGAACCACTCTGTCATATCTGCATCTCTGACTGATCCAGGTGGACAATATGATTTGAATTCAGTCCAGTTATGTTGATTGCAATTGCATTGAACAGGATCTTCCCACTCACCCCAGGAAACAGCAAGTGTGGTGACACAAGATACATGGCAAAATCTCTTGAGAAAAAGGATTAGTCAAAAAAGGACAAAAGAAGGACTAAAAAGGGGACCAGCTATTAACTTTTGAGTTCATGGGGATCAGTTTCAAGTTGACCATGATGATATCCATAGGGAAGGGTGTACTTCTGCCTGACTTGGGGAGAAGTACTTTAACTTGTTCTCACAATTGCAGTTCATGGGGGCCTAGCATTATGCTGCTGTCCTATATCACCTGCATTCTCAGAAACTGTCCCGTGCCTCAAACCCCTGCTAGATGGTGAAAAAGTTCCTTAGAACATAACAGTGACAACAGCAGCAATGATTTTTTTTCTTTTTATTGCTCCAGCTTATGTGGTCAGAACTCATCTTTGCCTTATTTAGAAATAAACTTTTATATTATGAAAGTATCCATTATGTTAACACAGAGGCAGATGCAGACTGTTTGACTTTTCTAATCTTTATTTGTTTATGATTTAAAAATATTTAAAGCCAGGAAAAAAATAGATTGAAAAATTAAACATGGGGAAAGCCAGATGCAAGGGAGGGGGGAATTAGGGAATTAAGCCTTCCCCTTCTGTCTGTTGTCCCTCCGCAATTACATCATCATTGTAGCACCTCCTTCACACAATTCTATCGGGTCTTGGGAAACAGCTAGCCTGCCATCAAAATACAAGAAAACAAAGATATTAATGGGTAATTTTAAACACTTGGTAAAAGCTTCTTCCATGCCTCTTGACAGCCAGGGGCTTGTGCAGGGCAGTAGGACAGGTAAGAAAATGTGAACAGCTGCTTGCATTTTGAAACTCACTGTAGACAGAGGAAAGAAGAGCCAGTAACAAAGCTGGAGAAATGTCAAGGCAAAGGGCAAAGCCTGACCCATTCTGTATCTGCAGCTACATTACAGCCCTGGAACACGTAACACTACAAAGAAAGCCAAACTTTCCTGTCCAGAAAATGACAGAAATTCCACTCCTAAATCCACCACTTAAACACTGCATTAAACAGAAATACCCAAACCTATTTTCCTTGCTATTTTCCTTCACTGTTTTTTTCCCTTTGCATTTAGTTTCTTCCTCTGTCTTATCTTGAGCTTTCGGAAAGGAAACAAAGTTTCTGAAGTTAAAGTGCTTTGCTACCTCATCCAGAGGACAGCATCAAGGCTGCAGCTGGTCTGTGCTGGGCACCTGAGTCAGCAGCCTCAAAGCCAGAGCAAGGCTCTTACCTACCAGAGCTGGCATAGCAGGGGATGAGAATCAAGAACCTGTGAATTGAAGCACTGGATTTTAAGACAACAAACATGTGCAGGCCTATTTCAAAATGAGCACCATCACACTTGAGTAATTGGGTGGGGAAGCATTGGAAAATAATGTAACAAGTATTCAGAAGGTAGAAGTGCATTGCCCTGGCCTTGCAGCTACAGGCTGAGATGTTTTATTAATATTTATTAATAATATTAATTATTTATTACATTTATTAATATGTAATTATGCTGATTCTCAGTCTGATAGATCAGACTAAGGGAAAAACTAGAACATCACTTGCCCTGCAACCTCTTCCTGTTAATAACAGAGAGTGTCCTTGGAGTACTTTCCATTTTAAAAAATTGATTGTAGTCTGAATACCTTTGTTTTATGTAAGAGTACCATTTGCTTCTCTGAATCCTTAGGATTTCAGGAGAAGAAACTTGGGGTGTACAGACAGAGCTAGTTTTCCTTGAGGGGGTGCCTTGAGGGCATCAGGGTGGAACAAAGAGAGGGAAGGGTAGCCCTTGGTGCTTGTCAAGCCTGCAGGGCAGCATTTTGGGGTTTTTTGGCTTAAGGGTTCTGTTCTGTATCATGGCTGCTCCTCTGCTTGTGGGACTGTGTTTTTCAGAGGCAATTTCCACACAGGCACTGTAAATAGAAGTGGACATGATTGTTTGCTGTAGGGGACACGGTCAACTTCTATTTGCTTAAATTACAAATCACAGGCATGCTTCCTCTTCCTTCCTGTTTTCCCATTGATCTTACTTTCATGCATTGTATTTGCTGTGCATTGCACAGCTGCCTGAACTTGAGTCTAGCTTCAACTCTGCAGCTGCTCAGTTGTGTCCTTCCCACTGCTTGAGCCTTGATAGGATTTGTTTGAACTGGTTAATGCACCTGAAGTCCAGAGATGGGTCCAAAAGGTAACATAAACCTCACATATTTATTTTATGTGCTGTTTTCTCCCTTTGCACAAAAGCATTGTGCACAAGATCTCCATGCTTCTTACCATGCATTCTGTTCTGTGGGCCCACAGTCTGTGGTAAATGAGAATGATTGTGCACAAAGGAATAGCCCAAAGAAGCACTGGGCAAGATCGATCCTGGCCTCTTCCCATAAACACAAATACCCAAATTCTCATGCTTCTTGTAATCCATAATGCATTGAAATAGTAATCCAGGGAAAGCAAATTAAATCAAAAGCAAAAATGCTGTGTGGTTTTGGGGTTATTTTTTGTTTTGTTTTCTCTTAGGTTTTGCTTTTTTGTTTTGTTTTGCTCTTTGTTTATTTTTTTTTTTCCTCCAGGGGAAAGGACAAATTAAATTTAAAGTATTAAATTAAATTAAAAATATTTTACTTTTTCTTATCAACCAGAAGGAACCTCCAAACTGACTAGGTTTCTATTTTGAGCAAGAAATGCCCACATTTCCTTGTTAATTTTTTACGATGTTTCTGGAAAGGGTAGGACAATTTTCTCTATTTTTATTGCCCAGTGAAGGATGACGAGAGCACAGGAGAGGGCACAACTTGTTGTGATTGACAATATGTGTGTCATTTTACTTACACAACAAAACCAAGAACTACAGAAACACTGAAAAACAGTACAGTGTCGACAAGCATAGCTGGACCTCCATTTGCTCTCTTTCTACACAGGATATAGCTGTTACCTGTGTTTGCCCATGACATCAGGGCAGTCATTTCACTGCTCTTATCAGTGTCCACATGACTCTCTTTTCAAGACTCATGACATAAAACCCCTTTAAAGATCATGCTGTCCTTTTGTGCAAAACACTAGTGCACTGAAGGAAGACTCCAGCCTTTTCCTTTAAAGCCGCTAGACAGCAGAGGAGAAAAAGATCCCTGCAGTGTGCTGTGAGCTGTGTACTATACTCATTAGTGGCTTCGTCCTGTGAGCTGTCTTCTCTGGCCCACATCCAGGAAAACGTGAAGTGTACATTTAATGTTCAGCATGTGTGTCGAGTTATTAACTGCAAGCACATTCTTACATGCCTTCCTCATTGCTTCTTTTCATTCTGTTATAGAATATAAAAGGGAGCAGTGGCTTTTAGGGGTTGAGAGTGTGTTGAAGGGGACCTGAATCAAAGTACTGAAACCTCCTGCCAACTTCACCTGTGGAAGAACAGGCACAGGCTAATACCACAGCTGAACACCAATGTGGTGGTAGAAGAAAAGTTCAAATTAAGCAAGAGTAGCGTGGTGGTGGGCTTGTGCACAAACCCTTAGACAATGTCATTTCTTTTGGGATCTGGCAGAGACTTAGTAAAGACAAGCTGCACAGGCTGCACGGGCTCATGTCCATTCACAGGACCTCCCCATCCCCTCTGCTGCAAACCTTCTGTGGGCACCTCTGGTGAGCACTGCCCATCTCTGAGCAGCTTTTGTGCTTGGAACCCCGGGGAGCAGCCACATGGCAGCGCTCATGCTGGCAGCTTCGGGGCATGGGACAGGCTTCTGCACCAGGGCGGGTGTGCTCAGGGACTGGTCTCTCTGGAAAAGCTGGTCTGTGCTCACCATCAGTCCTCTCTGAGCATTGCAAAGCATGGCAAGTGTCAATTAAATCATCTATTAACATCCCCCCCCCCCTCAGATAAATCTAGATTTGCCCTGGGAATTTGGAAAAACATTCAAGGTAGGGCTAAATTTATCAAAATTGGGTGTTACCCACTGGTGGAAAGTATCCTTGCATTGCAGGAAAAGAAATACATGAGCATAAAATTCAAGCTCAGATTCTGAAATTCCACAAACAATCAAACTTTCCTTTAACCAACATTATTTGTCTCATATATAGCACATATATGTTTCAAAGCAGCCTCTTTTATACAGTTCATTAAATAAAATCCCATTGCACTCGACTGGAAAAAAAAAATGGTGATACATTGCATGTGCCAGATATCTTTTGAAAGCTCTCTGGAGAAAAAAATATGCACAAGCACTGAGATTTATTAAAATCTGTGTCCTTTTTGAAGAAGCCAGCTTTACTAATGAGACAGCCTGAAAACCAGAGACTGTCCATTCTGGCATATGTGCATCATATGAAAGCCAGTAATTTGTTATTATCTCAGCATTACCAGAAATGATATTAAGCTGAAACACAGCTCCAGCTAACAAAAGCTCCAAGTATATGCTGGGACATTTTAATGCTACAACAATAAGCCAGCTTTATTACACTGATCATTGATAATATGAGAGTTGTACTGGTATTTAGTCATAACTACATAAAATTATTGGTTTTCTGCCATAATAATTGGCTACACAATTACAAGGGACCAATAATATGTTTGCGAGTAATTACTGACAAAGATTTCTTTTGTTGTATATAAATGTAGTAAAAGCCTCAGGCTAATTTTACAGCATGTTCATATGATATCACTTCCTGAAAATACACGAAAATTTAAAAGAAAAAAAAATAGAAGGTATATACACAAAGGAAAGGCTGTACAAATCCTACAGGAAAAAAAAAAAAAGTGACCTCAAGAAATATCCTGGGTTTCTACCTCAGAAACCTGTTTTAACATTGAGGTCATTGCAAGAAGAATTCAAGTAAAAACACTGTTTCTGTATTGACAAAAGGCTAGAGAGAATTTCTTTTGCAGTGAATAGCCTGCTTAGAGAATCATAATTCAATGGCAATGCTTTCTGAGTCACTCTACTGATTTGGTGAGACTTTGGCTTCCCATGTTTCCACACTGTCACTTTACATAGGCTGGAGCCAACTGGACTCAGCCTCTGCTCTAAATTACTGGTAGGCAAATCTGAATCAATTCAGCTGATTTTATAGGCTGTTCTATTGATTTTACAGGCTTCACTATGAGTTTCCCCCAGCGAAGCATAATTTGATCAGTTTTTGTAAGAAAATGTAATTAAGCATGACACACATTTTTATCCTAGAAAATGTTACTATACTGTAAAAAAGATAGAAAGATATTTATACCATTCCTTTAAATACACAAAGCCTTTTTATCATATCCTAAAATCTGTTTTAACTTTTTTCTGGCTTGCCCAGATACACCACCAATTTTCTAAAAGATTTCTAAACCCCAGATGAGTTTAGAGTTGTGATTGAATTGCAAAAAACTTATTGCTACTTTTTTTTCTGGCAGAAATCTCTCATGTCTTGTCTTGGCCAACAAACTTCTACTTTCCTTAGGATTCTGTATGGATATGCCACTAATTTCTTTTTGCATGGGAAACTGATTTTGCTCTTGCATCTCTGTGTAGAATAGGGTCAAATTTCCTGTGAACTCTTGAGCTATTCAGAAAAAAATAAGGACCAGCCCTGATCCAACATCAAAATCAGTGATGCCACTGAATCTGGCTATAGTGAACTTACTTGTTATATCCTTTTGTTCTGTACTCTCTGGATTTGGCCAGCAACAAAGCATCTGAAGTGCTGTGAAAAAGGTTAAGAGGTCTAACAAAATTCAGATGAGATTTTTCCATTAGTTCCTCTTTAAGTATATGGTCTTTTCATGAATACTACTGGCTAAAATTAATTAAAGCACAGGTGTGAAAACTTCCAGCTTTTAAGTGCAATTCATTGTTAACTATGGGAACCTAATTTTTCTTCACGTGGGTCATAAAAATATGATTTTGAAATATATTCCAATAATACAAAATGCCTTAATGCTTCATGTCACACCACTATGGTTGATAAGGTAAAATGCTGTAGCATTTTTGGGTCATTCAATGATTCTAAGTAGAGTTACAAAATGGAGACTTTTTTATGACGTCTCTGATAAAGAAAATCAGAATAATCCCAATGTTTGCTGTAAGGAGAGCTCTTTACACTAATCTGAATATTTAACTTTAAATTTAAATCCTGCAAAGATAGTATTTCCCTTCTAAACATGCACCACAGGCCTGTAGATTACAAGGGATCTCTTGTCACAGAGCCATGATACAATATGGCAAAGCCATGCCTCTTCACCCGAGTAGCTTTTTATCCTCAGTGTCTGAGCTATACTCCCTGTCTCTGTCCAGAAAAGAAAACATAGCATAATATATTGCAATATAATAAAATAAAGCTAGACAATATTATATGTAAGAAGGCCCATATCTAATGTGTCACTCTGAGCACTCACTACTGTAACTCCACAGATCTACAGCAAATACTGGAAGCAGTATCATGGAAAACTACTTTAAGAATTCAATACCTGCATGGGTGGAAGTATACTAAATCATACACAGAGAACAAGAAGTGTTTACAAGAAGTGGGAAAAACATATTTTGAGTAAAGGAACAGTTCTGGCAGATGCATCATATTGTTGGCGTAAAGAACATTTTCTTCTAAGGGTTTTCACCAGCAAAGTGCTGCCAGTCAGAGCTTGCACCCTGACATCACACCTCCTGGTACCCAAACTGACACTGTTATTTTGGCACACGTCTGTGATGGTGAGTATCACAGAAGAAAATTTTTAATTTTTCACACTCTCTTAGGCTCTGGTGGTTGCTGAGTACTGCAGAATTTGCAAATGTAAAATGATCATAAAAGCATTGGATCACAGAAACAAAGAGTCACATAATTGCTAGAGTTGAAATGGACCTCTGGAGATCATTGTGTCCAACCCCTGCCCAGGCAGGGTCACCTAGAGCAGGTTACAAAGGAACTCACCTATGTGGGTTTTGAATATCTCCAGAGAGGGAGACTCCACATGTTCCCAGGCAGTCTGTTCCAGTGTTCTGCCATCCTCAATGTAATGAAATTCTTCCTCATGTTACGACGCAACTTCTTGTGTTTTAGTTTATGGCCATTGTTCCTCGTCCTGTCACTGGGCAGCACTGAAGACTCTAGCACCATCCTCTTGGCACCTGCCTTTGAGATATTTCTATGCATTGAGGAGATCCCCTCTCAGTCTTCTCATTTCCAGACTAAACAGTCCCAGTTCCTGTAGCATTTCCTCCTAAGAGATGCTCCAGACCCCAAATCATCTTTGCGTTTCTCTGCTGGACCATTCCAGGAGCTCCTTGTCTCTCTTTTGCTGACGAGCCCAGAACTGGACACAGCACTCCAGATGTGGCCTCAGCAGGGCCGAGTAGAGGGGCAGGATCACCCATCTGGACCTGCTGGCCACACTGTTCCCGATGCACCCCAGGATGACATTGGCCCTCCTGGCCACAGGGGCACTGCCGGCTCATGGGCAGCTCGTGATCCACCCAGAGTCCCAGGTCCTTCTCTGCAGAGCTGCTGTGTGGGAGCTCAGCCCCAGCCTGTGCTGGCACTTGGGGCTGCTCCTCCCCAGCTGCAGGACCCGACTCCTGCCCTTGCTGAGCTCAGTAAGTTTCTCTCTGCCCAGCTCCCCAGCCTATCAGGGTCCCACGGAATGGCAGCAGAACCTTCAGCTGAATCAGCCACTCCCCAGTTCAGTGCCACCAGCAAACTTGCTGAGGGTGCATTCTGTCCCTTCCTGCAGATCAAACCAGTGGAACAAGACTGGTGCCAGTATTGGTCCCTGGAGAACTGGCTGCAGGCCTCCAGCCAGATTCTGCTCTGCTGATCACGACCCTCTGAGCTCTGCCCTTCAGCCAGTTCCTGATCCACCTCACTGTCCATTCCTCTGACCCACATTTCCTGAGCTTACCTGTGAGGATGTTATGGCAGACATTGTCAAAAGCCTTGCTGAAGTCAAGGCAGACAACACCCACTGCTCTCCCTTCATCAATCTGTCCTGCCCTGCCAACCAGATATACAACCATGTTCAGAACTGCCTGTTTTCATTTTTTCTTTAAGCCTCTGTAAAACTGAATTTTAAAGCAGGGATAAAATAAATATTCATACAATTCATTCACTACTTTCCTGGATAAACTGGAAGGTGTTGTGCAATGCTAAAATCAGGTCTCTTGTGGGCTCACAAATAAAAGGCTGGCCTCTAGGATTGCCATTATGTTATCTGTGTGCCATTAGGATTCCGGCACACGGATAACCAGGACATGTAGCACTCCCAGCCTTGCCTGTTTGCTCTCCTCTGCTGGGAAAGTGCTCCACAAGAAGACATGAAAAAGAATGTAAAAAGGAATAATTCACTTGAGATCTTGCATATAAATACCATTTTAACAACTGCAGGTGTCTTTAACCAAGCATCAGTTCAGGTTTCTCTAGAGCAAAGCATTTACTTCAGCTGCAAAACCACCTGGAAAGCACTTGGCTTCATAACTGGCCATGAAGGAGAGCCCCTGGAACATGCAGCAAAGGGATGGATGGGGAGGGTGCCAGAGCTGGCAGAGTGGCCAGGGCAGGAGGCTTGAGTGCCTGCACCAGCACCAAACCTGCTTGTGCAACCACTGTCCTTCATTACAGTTGCTGCAGCAATGTTGTTCTCTGACATTCCAGCAGAGATTGGGGCCTATAATTAATTAAAAGCACATGCACAAACCCTGAAATTTAAATAGCTTTGAGGTTATAAGGACACTAGAATAGAACAGCATTTTATTCACTTGATAAGGATAGTAGAACAGAACAATATTTTACTCTTATCAAGGACAGTAGAACAGAACAGCACAGCCTTGGAGAAACAGATAAAGGATGTAACTGAGGCAAACAGAAGTCATGCAAAACACAAGCAGGGTGCCAGCTCAGCTCCACAAGGCTGAAAAACAGAAGTTGTGCAAAAGAAAAAGACTGCGCTCACTCAAAAGTGGGGGTCAAGGAACAGCCACATAGAAAGGACACTGGACATTGAAGACAGCTTCCCCAGGACAATCAAGGCTGCTCAGGCCACCTGTCTGATTTTTTAGAAAGAAACAAGAATTAAATATTATGAAGTACATTTTAGGAGTTTTCACAAATAAATAGGAATATTAATTAGGATGGTAATTTGTACTGTATCAAACAACACAGTGCCTCCTTCAAGCTTTCCAGCCCTTCTTACTAGTTAAACATTTCTCTGGAACAATAAGAGTTGAGGGATATTAAGGGCTTGCCAACAGCTGCTGTTTTATTGAGTTTCTATTCTAAATTGCTTTGGCTTTCAACTTTCTAAAGTCTACAAAAACTCTGCACCTCCTCAGAAAATGGCATCTGAGTGGAAGAACTTAAAATCATAGTGGATATTTTTCTGCCAGTTCTGAAAGGCTTTAGAGAAGAGATTTCTGGAATAGGATTTTAACTCTGAAAAACTTTTTAAGTCTTTTGTTGGTGTGGAGAAAATAAAAAAGAAAGAAAATTAAAGTGAATTTGTCCCTTTTAGCTGAAATATTGCAGTGAATACCAGCATTCAGTTACCTAATCTTGAATAACAAATATTATTAACATTTTATTGTTTTATTTAAGTATTTTAAAACATAAGCCTAGACAGCTTTGTACTCATGATGAGTAATAATATCAGAGCTTTAGTTTTTTCTGTGGACAAAAACCCTTCAACTCTTTTTCACAAACATACGAAAATACAAGATAAAATGCAAGATATAATGAAATATCCAGGGAGAGGTCACTATGGAAAAAAGACTGGCAGACACTGTGAGAAATTCTGCTGACAGCCCAGGTGAATTGAGTTTGCAGATCAGATCACTTTATGGAAGCATATGATCAGAGCAGCCTAGTCTTGGATACTTTCTACTCTTTCTCGTCTTGCAAATTAAGGCTTGGGAATATAATTGGATGCCCTGAACATTTTTAGGAAAACCAGCATGTTTGAACTGCGGTCACAGGACATTCTAGTTCATTTGTCCAAGTAATATTTTTCTGAAGTCTGACTGAAAAAAAAATCCACTGCAGCTCATAGCCAAGTGTAGCCACTTAGAAACTTATCCATAACTATTCCATACTACTATTAATATTTTTTACATTAAACCCTGTCAATTACCAGGTATGCATAAACCACAGTACAGCTGCTGGCAGAAGTACAGGACTTGCTGGAGCTATAAAAGCAGCCTAGACACATTCAGGTAGAAAATTACCATGCCTAACCTTTCAAAAGCTCAGTGCAATCCACTCCATAGAGGGACCTATGGAAAAGCTTCTATCTCTAGACTCATCGGGGGCCTGGGGCAAGAGAGGCTTGGTTTGCCCAGATGCAGACCTTCTGCATCTGCATTTGCAGGCTGAAAAAAACAGGGTTACCCAAGAATTTTAAATGCATCCACCAATTTTGTGTTTCAGACATCCTTGGATCAATCTAATGAGTAGTTTGGACCTGCTGCTTCCAAGGTATTATTCTGCAAGGCATTTTTTTTGGCCTAAGTATGAATGTTGCTTACACAAGGCTGGACAATGACCCTCTTAGTTATCTCACATGCTGACTGAAGGAACTACATCCTAGAGGTTTTATAGATGTTGCAATTTTATCATTCCTTTCAGTGAGGGAGATTAGATAAATACGCAAGGAACATATCAATCCAAGGGGAGGACTGGACAATTTGCCAGGGATCATGGAGGGTACATATTTCTCATATCACCCCTTTTTGGGGTGATCATCTGGAGCCAGATCTCCCTGTTACAGCTGGGTAGAACTTGGCAGACGAGTAACCCTGAAACCTCCTCTGCCTGCAGCAAGAAAGAGGGATGTGTCTTATCAGCTGGAGAGGTCTTCAGAGGAGGTGGTGGAGACAAATGCAAACAGCATGCCTTCCCACAGCCTCCCTCCTCTCATCACTCTTCCTAGTCTCTTGGGCCACTATCCAGTGCATATCTGACTGCTGCTTAACAAACTCTAGCTGTGATTTCAGGCTGATAAATAATTATGCTAATTAACAGGTTGAAGGAAAATGTGATGTTGTTTCTGTGGAATGTTCTGAGAGGCTGGAAACACTTAAATGTAAAAACGACATGTGGTGAAATAACCAATAATTTGCTTAAGAAACCCACATCTGGTATTCCTGCTAGAAACAGGGGTTAATAGTCTGTCAGGGGCAGGCAGTGGCAGTGAGTAGCTCTAGGATAAACAAAAAAGCCTTAACGGCAGGAAATGGGCTTGTTCTCCTAGCATAAGCATTTACATTGGCTGCTAACCAGCAAGAGATGTAAAAGGAGTTGTTTAGTTTACACTTGGAAAAAAAATAAAGAGAGACGGAAACAAACAGACTTCTGCATTTTGTGTATCTGTGAAAATATAAAAGCCACTGAGTCTAGCCTAAAATATATGCTCCACACTCCAAGAAGGAGCAATAGACTCAGGACAAGATTCCAGTCATAAAAGGGGGGGAGGATTACTAAAATTATTTTTGTATTATTGAAATAACTGTCAGATAATTACATGCATGATTTTAGGTTACTCATGCAGAAAAGGGGGAAGGGGAAGGGGNGAAGAGAAGAGAAGAGAAGAGAAGAGAAGAGAAGAGAAGAGAAGAGAAGAGAAGAGAAGAGAAGAGAAGAGAAGAGAAGAGAAGAGAAGAGAAGAGAAGAGAAGAGAAGAGAAGAGAAGAGAAGAGAAGAGAAGAGAAGAGGAAACTTGGTTAATTGATCCAAGTTGACATCCTGATTTTTTTGAATATAAAAAGATTGATCCTAGTTTTTGCTTTGCAGAAGGAAGGTCCAAATGCAACTTGATAAGAAGAATGACTTTCCCATTTGACACCACTGTAGTCAGGAAAGGATATGGTCCACAATAAAGTAACACATGCTTGTGTTGGGGTGGCATTCCTACCACACTTACAAGCTCAAAAGAGAAAGCCACATTTTAAGATGGGATGAAATGTAAATAATGTACTCATCTGACGAGATTCAGATGAAGTGCTCTGTGTGTGGCAAGCTGAATCTGTATTTATAGCAGTTAAAGTGACACACAAGATTCTCAGGATACATTGAAGACTGTGAATAATACATTGTTGGCTCCCAATTTTGTTTTAAATAAACAGACCATGTTGTACCTTAACTGGTGTTTTTCTTCTGAAACAGTGCAACTCTTGCAAAGATTGCTGCTACATCTGAGATGCAATTTTCACACAAGAAAACATGACACCTCAGCAGATGTTAGCAGCTTTTTGTTGCATGTTGGACTGCTTGACATCTCAAGCTAAATTTTCTTTCATAGTCACTCTCAGAGATTAATATTTTCCCTTGTCAAAATAAAGAGTTGTGGTCTCTTTCCAGACCAGAGGAACACGGTAAGTGCACATTACCACCATGGCATCCAAACTGCTCTCTCTTTCACTACATTAGCACATATTACAGCCTTGCAAATGACAGGCTGTCACAGCCTCATGTTTTAGTGTCATGTCTTGTTCTATAATGACACCGTGTTTTTTTCTAGAGATCCTAGCACAGCCTTGCAACCTTTCTCAAAGTAGTGAGAAAGGAGGTCTTCAGGACACATGCTGATACCTGAGGTGGGAAGCAACAGCAATAAAATTACTCAAAAGCCTCATTTGTCAGCGAAAGTAACTCATATGGCTCAGCTCATGCAGATGTAGGCAGCACTACATCACCACGTAATGTGTTCTGGCCTGAGGCTGAAGTCTTCTGTGCAAAAGCTGAACAAATTCTGGTGCTTTTTGAAGTCTTCTGTAAGCATCCAAGGCACTCAGCTGCACAAAGGGTCTGTCCTCTAGCACTGTACTCCTGTGAAACAGCAGATCAGAGAAGCTTGCTTCTTGTAAACAAGGAATGTTGGGAGAGGGAATCTCAGACAGTGGCACTTCCACTTTTTCCCCACGCTGTGCTTACACTAAGCTGTGATCACACAGCCCTCAGTGTGCAATATGTTCCCATGGGCTCATATCTACTTAGGCTGTCTTTAGATCATCACAGAAATAGCATGAGACAACAACTGAAGGCTTCCAGGAACAAAACTGAAGGTGAAAACCATAAAATCTATGCTCGACTTTTTGTTCCTCTGTGTTCTGGTTCAGCCATGTAAATACTAGTGACACAGTCACTTTTTGAAACCAAGAGTACATCTCATTTGTGAATGTATAAATTTAAGAATTCCAATAAAGACAGCTGCTAATGCCAGGAATTTCTGTTCACCAGATACTGATATCCTGGATCCAAAAAGACTAGCAACGACATGAAAGAGTAGGTGACAAAAATAAAGTAAATTTTAGGAATGGCAATTAGATCTTAACTGAATTCTTTGAACTTCAGTAAGCTTTTTTCTTTTATCAAATTTTGCTGAATTGTGGTTACCTTTTTGCCTTCTGCAAATTCCCAGTCAGAGCACATCCATCATATTTTTGCTCATAAGAAAAATTTCATGTGATGAAGAGGATAGGAAAAAAATGTAAAATGAACAGGAAAAATATGGAAAATTACCATTAGCATGGCAGCAAAGATCAACCATTAAAAACTGTAAATCTTGCTGCACATTTTTCTGTGAAAGCATTACTCAAGGTATACAGTCATCCACCACAAAAGAAATCACTCACCAAATAACTGTACCTGTCATTATTTTGTATAGTACCTCCATTTACCATCAAATCACCACCAAAATTCTATGTCTAGTACAATTTTGTAGGAAATCTGTATAACTTCATATGGCCTATGCATAACTTGGATGAATTATGAGTTAACCAAACCGTGAAACAAGCAGCCCCAATGCTCAAGATGGGAAGCAAGAACAGTCCTCACACTTCACTAAGGTTCCCTAGGGAGAGTGCCACAAGGACAGTCACAGCAAGGCAAGGGCAGCCTTTCCTTTCTCCTGTAAACCACATCTGGGGGTGTTTTACTTAGGCTGGCACACAGTGAAGGCAGAAGGCAGCAAGGGAGGATTCACCACCTGCCTGCAGCCTCCCATAGCTCTCAGAGTGTACAGCCAGGCCCTGGACATCTGACTGCTCACAGCACCCACTTCTCAGCACCACCCCTAGAGGGAAGCTAAGTCTCAACATACCTAGGCTTGGGATCTAAAATGAAGTCTTGCAAATGGTTTCTCTTCCCTCCCAAAATTTCCCAGACTGCAACCAATATTTGGATCTAAATATGGGGTGTCCATATCTATTACAGTTTATTCAAAACTCTGCAGATTTTTTTTAAATACCTGCACAAACCCAAAACAAAACAAAACAAAACAAAAAACCTTTTTCTTCAACTCTAAACTTGACAATGAACTTGACTTTTATAACTGATTTATGGTTTGCATAAATAGAAGCTTAGTATGCTTCCCATGTACTACTGTAACAAACTTTTACTCTGCAGAGCACTGTGTTAGAGCATTTGATAAAACAGTTTAGAATATCTGTTATTGATTTTCTTTTCTTCAGGAGTGGAATTTCTGTGACTGAAAGAAAAGCAGCAGGAAAATCAGTCTTATGGGGTGTCCTGGGGAAGCTGTTCATCAGAGAATAAATATGTTTTCCTAGCAGATGATGTGGAAAGCAACCTAACATTTTTTCTTTAGACTGCAACTTCCAGATATAGGCCCCACCTTTTGCTGTTACAGGAGAGATTGTTTTAAGCTGGGTAACAAGAATTCAAACACTCTTCCAGTATTTTGACAATAACCAAAAATGACCATTTGGGATGGTTTTTATTTGCATTAATATCCAGTCTTTTTAAATGGCCTTGGCATGCTCTTGGCCTCAGGAACTACCCGTGATAATCAGCACCAGAACTGAATCATGCATTGCTGTCAAAAGATATTTCTTGAACAAATATTATTTTGCCATTTTGCTTTAAGATCATTAGATGTTCTTTTATTCCTAGTGCTCCTGCACTTTATTTATAATTATAAAAGTAAAAATTAAAGTAAATATTTATAATTACAAAAGTAAAAATAAAAGTGCATTTGTGAAAGAATAAGTTGAGTTTTGGTTTGCATAAAAACCTAATTACAGAAGTAATTACACAGTCCAGGACAAATTGCCAGTATGTACTTGAGTACATGTAGACATGCATAAAAATATTTGCATGGGAATATCATTGGGACATTTCTTGACCATATGTTTCATGCTGAGTTATTTTGCTGCATATCAGTATCTACATGGATGTGAAGTGACCAACTGCATTTGTTTTACATGCAAAGTTATGAGCGCAATTTAAATAAGTTTATTTTCAAAAGAGGCAAAGCTGCTTGTGCCTGTGCCTTTACACAATGAGAACTCCCAGCAGTAATCAGAATAAGTGATGTGTTTCTGAATAACCCATGTGTGTAGACAAATATTCCCAGTGATCATTTTAAAAAGAGCATTTTACTAGCTTAACAAATGGAATGATGATTTAATGCTTGCAGTACAGCAGGTTTGTGAGTTCCAGTGAGAACTGAATGCTCTGTAGCTTTACCTAGAAGCCCTAAGGCTGACACACTGGCTGCTCCGTTACACTGACCATCAGGCCTTCTCAGTATTATGGTGGGAAAGTAATTTGAGCTGCTTCCTTCCTTTTGTGCATTCTGAAGCTTAAAGTTAAAAGAGATACTCCCCACGCACAATTGCTGTTAACATTAACATGGATGACACACACATCTAACAAGTGAAACCAGACACCTTCCCTTACTCCTTGCATTTGCAGTTTAGGGCTTGTGAAAATTGTTTTTCCTTATAAAGCTGGATTTTTGAATACCTAATACTTTCAGTAACCTTTTCAAAAAAGGGTATTTTCACTGATGTTGGGCCATGTCATACAACACCTTCTAACCTGGACCTTTAAAATTGTTGCTTCTTCATATCTGTAAAGTGTTGTGGTTGTTGCAGTTATATTCTATCTGTTTCTCCTCCAGAAGATTGGTTTTAAATTTTAACAATTTTTAAATGGTAGCCCTTGGCTTTATGTAATGCATACCGAAGCTTATTGGTGAAACAGGACCAAGAGTAGTAATTACTTAATTTGCATTTTAATTAAAATACTGATAGCAATATTAAATATATTCTGGGAAAGTTACAAATTTTCTTTTATATTTCTAAATCACTCGGTCACATTCTGAAGTGGACACATTTAGAGAAATTACCAGGAATACAAAGAAGCTCAAGTCAAAATCAGAAATCATCCCTCAACAAGTTTAAATTGGAAAGGCAGTCTTTACACATACTACATCCCTAATATCCCACCTGAGGTTTGGCACATCTGGGCAGATCAGAGCTCTCTGACACCAGGATGTGACCTCAGAAAGAATCTCCTTTAGGGCTGGAGAGAGTTCAGTCCATTAATCATCCCACCTTGTTCTCTGTGCACTGAGGCTGCCAAAAGCTTTGCCAGGTAGCCAATGGTGTGGTCAGTTGTGCTCCTGAAACTGGGCCGACACTCCATGCTGCTACTCAGTCTAACCTGGGAAGTCAGCGAGGCCTTTCCTCTGTGCCTGGGCAAAGATGAGCCCCACTGATGGGGATCCCAAAGCTGGTGATGTATGCTCTCACACCTGCAGGGCCTGCTTTCTTTCCTGGCCATCTGCTTCCCCCTGTACTGCTGTGACATAATTGAAACAGCAGTAAAATTTTGAACACAGTAAAGAACGTGTTTTGTTGTGTTTTATTTTCCCCCTGGAACTCCAACGGTCATGAAAAATGCAGATTTTGTGGGAGAGGGAGAGCAAGGGACTAAAACCCTTCCCAGACCTAATCTTTTCGCTGGCTTCTTGAAGCTCAGAGCAACAGCAGCTGTTGAAAAGTGCAACTGTCTTTTCTATAAGTGATTAAATACAGTCAAATATCAAGAGCTATCATCAAGGGGTCAGTTAAATCTAATTTCTTTCCGCTCTGCATATATGCACAGAGGGAGCGTAAGTCCTCTCTCATCTGGTTTCTTCATCCTTAAAAGAAACAAAAGCACACTGTGCAGTATTTTCTAATTTGATAGTATCTTTATAGGATTTTAATATCCTCCTCCTCACCAGCGACAAGCCAGACCAGCAGCAAATACAGTTCAGTTATGAGCTGCAGCTGTTTGGGGCCTCTAAAGGTCTATCCACAGCCTGGAAATTTCCAATCAGTGCAACACAGGGCAGGCTCCAGCCTTGTTAGGAAAAGTTTGAACTTTAGTAAGCAAGCATTGGCTGCCACGAGCAAAAGGCTGGCAAAATTGAGCCTGCTTAAGCAAGCAGACTAGTGTTGAAAGGGGTAGGGACAGCCAGCTGACAGGGTGGAGCAGGGATCCTAGCAGTATTCAACACAGAAACTGCGTTGTAAGCCAGGGAAAATCCCATCTGCAAAAACTGTTCCGAATGACAATTGTAATGGTTTCCATGGAGCACTGTGTGCTTGACGAATATGAAACATTTGGGTCCTCATCCACGGAGCAGATCTATTTCCTCCTCTTCTTCATGAGGTCAGGAGAGTTTTGCAAAAGCAATGACAACACACTTTGGAGAATCAGAGCAAGTCTTGAAAGATACAGCCTTTTTTTTTAACAGATTCTAACACACAAATTATTTGCGTAGAATTTACATTACTTTAGGCAACACAACTCCCAGTGAGAAGTTTCAGTTGCTTTAAGAAGTGACCCAGGTAACAACACCCAGGTTAACTGAACTGTGTGACAGCACAGCCTTGTTTTGTGACCCTTCTGCAGCTCAAATGCCTCTCACAATCCTTGACACAGCACCTATGATATCTTCATACATTCACAAATCCTAACAGGGGAAAAAGCACTCTTCCAGATTCTCAAAAAAGACAAAAAGACAAAGTTTAAAACAGTTAATCATCTTCAAGCTCACTTCTATTCTAAGGGAGGGATTTTTTCCTCTTTCCTGTGTTGTTCATTTCACGGACCTTTATCACTCTCCACGCACTATACTCAGCTTACCCAGAATGTTGGAAATGCTGGTGAAGGATTAGCTGCATAACAAAGCCTGGAGAAATATAGAAGGTTTAGCCACTTGCTCAGATGGCTAAAATATTTGCCCATCCTTAGGAGTTAATTTAGCTTACAACTGCTTCCCCAATATGTTACAGGAGTGAAGTGCAGTGCAATAATACCGGTTGTGTCACCGTAGAGATAGGTTCATCCTATACACACACTTTCACTGAGGAATTTGAAAACCTGTCTTCTGATGATGGCTTTCACTTCAGAGTGAAATCAGATGGAAAAAGGATTCAGCTAACACAAGACAAGAAGACAAAATTTCGGCATAAGGATGAAGAACTAGCAACACTTCCTTAAGCCCAATGCATTTTCTGTAAAATATAATCTATACCCACTCAAAGGGACAGAAGAGAAATTGGTTGGCTTTTTATTAGGTCTGAAAAGCAAAAACTGATTTTAATTCCATAATGCCATTTTGTGGTTGCTGTTGAAGTTGAAAGAAGGATTATGAAAACAAAAACATGTCGTTCTGTAAACCAAATACCTCATTCAATAGTATTTTACAATTAAATCTCTGCTTATTCAATGTATTAGAGGTAATATCTTTGTCAAATGAGCTCTTTTCGCCTGGAGGTTCAGCATTAACACTCCCTTAAGCCTTTTTTAAACACAGGTAGCTCATCACCCTCATCCACAATAGCTTTAATAGTTGCTTGGCTTCATGCAACAAACTATGCCTTTGTTTCTGCCCTTATCTGTTCTTTCATCTGCTGCTGGTGTGCATATTAGGCAGAACATATCAGAGCAAACAGACTGTAAAATTGGTTTGGGAAAATATTTTGAGACTCTTGGTCAATTTTTAAGGGTTTTTGTTCACTAGGCAAAAAAATGCAGCAGACAATCAGACAGTTTCAAATGCACTGTGATCCTTGTAGCAGTTTTATGGTGCACAAAGAAGCCTCAAAACTGCTTTCAGAGATCAGCTGTAGCAAAATGCCTTGAGGGTACAGTCCCTGTTGTGTCCTTGTCCTTGCTCAGTTGCGTTGGCTGAGCTGGGACTGCAGCCCAAGCTAAGCTGACCCCTCTCTTAGTTACTTCCTTGCTCACAACTATACCGCACTTAGTGTCACAGGCACTTCATCTCTCTCCCTCCCCAGTTTCAAGTCCTTTTTTGCCTTTTTGTGAGCAGTGGTCCCATGTAAGCCACACATCTCTTCAGGAGTTCAGCATCCTTTCCTGTGGTGGGCGGCTTCCTTGGAGAGAGACTGTGGCCCAGAGCCTAAGGAAATAATGAACACCTATGAATGTTTTCCAACAGCAGCTCTCTCTGACCTTTCAGGCAGTGAGTCCCAAGGAGACACAGTTGCAGGAGCCTCCACTTTCTCAGAGCACAGCAAGTGAAGGAGCTCTTACCACATCCACCTGGAAGGTAAGCATGCTGGTTTCAGATGCTGAAACCAGCACAATATGGATGGACTTGACAATAGGGCCTGTCCCCTGAATGCCTGGAGCAACAAGGTCACTGGACTGAAGCTTTGGGAGTGGCATTGCTCCGTCCTTTATGTCTCTATCGCTTTGTAATAAATTCTTCAGTTACATTATAATCCCATACTATTTTTCAGCAGGATCCTCTCTCATACGGGTCAAAAGAGCACAAATCATGTTTTTTCATTCCTAAGTCAAATAATCTGCTGGTTTGCAAAACACTGAGAATCCAAGAAATCAATGGAAAAAAACCCGCACATATATAGACATTTTGATAATGCTAACAAACAAAAGTTTTCCTTTGACTTTCTGATGCCACTTTGTCTCATCTTTTTTTTTATCCTGATTTTCTAGAGAAGTCCTATGAAGTATAGAATTACGGAATCATTTAGGTTGGAAAAGATCTTTAAGATCATTGAGTACAACTGCAAACTTAAACTTGCCAAGTCCGTCACTAACCCATGTCCCTAAGAGCCACTTATATACATCTTTTGAATATTTCTACAGATGGTGACTTGAGCACTTCCCTGGGTAGCCTGCTTTTATGCCTGAAATCAATTTTCTTTCTCATCTACACTCCCATAATCATCCTTTTCTTCTAAAGAGGTTGAAGTTAAAAAATCTCCTTTAAAAAGTAGGATCATTACATGAGCATCTTCAAAGTACCAAGCCACAATTTCTGTGCTGGATCCAAGATGTAGTGCTTGAATTAAGTGTGTAGTTCTAGCACATTTTTACCAACTTTATTTCCAGTGGGCATTAAATAAACATGCTTTAGAGTATAAATATATTCTTATTCTTATCTCTGAAATCTTGACATGCTGAAATTAATTTTCTAGCTTGTGGCCATCTTGAATAAAAGCTTGAAGAACCACTTCAACAACTGATTTAGCAACTTAAACCTAAGAATCCTATAATGTTCAACAACATTAAATCATATGGTATAAAAGCCTTTTTTTAATTACTAAAATTATTTAAATAAAGTAAATTTAGCATGTTGTTTTAGACACAAATATTTGTGAGCCAATACCTCTTGTTGATCATCATCTACAAACAGGAGTTCAAACACATCTGTAGATCAGACATGAAGGCTTGTATCAATCTAACATTCCTTTAAAAGGAAGTAGCAAACATTTTCTTTGGCAGGGAAGGAACAAAATATCTCTTTTAAACTACAACTAGAAAGGTTTATTTAGGCTCTTAACATCAGTAAACTAAGGATTATGGGAATTTAGTTCAAAAACTGTTGTAAAAGACTTGTTCTAATAAGCAAAGTGCCTGAAGTAGATATCTAAAATAACAGCACATGTCAACACATCATAATGAGACATAATATTTTGATTTACACCTTTTATTTTTGCATTACTAGATACAGTAGAACATTAAAAAGCATTTTCCTGTTTCTAATGCCAATGAAATTGCTTAGCAATAATAATAATTTAGAAATTTATGAAACATTTAAAATACATTTTTTAGTATCTGTTATTGTTCGTGCACACGCTTGGACGTTTATGAGAGCTTCATGCCAGAGTGGTTTTGGATGGAGAAGGTTAATTTTCTGTTATTAATCTATAATCTAACTTCAATTGGAATAGAAAACAATGAATCTGGATTAATGTTCTGTTTAATTGCTGATAAAACAGATTCTGGAGTAGTTTCAGTCCAAGAATATATTTCCTTTTTTTTTTCTGATTACAAAAGGGAAAGTGTGTAAGCTAATGCTGAAAGGTAGATATTTAGATCACAAATATAAAATATTTTTTTTTATTCTTTCATGGCGGCTAGCAGGTATATCTGTGTTTCAGCCCTTTTATTTCAAACCATCAACAAACTTTATTCAACCCATTATAACCCAGTCATATCTCTAGGTAATATCAGTAGACAGTTAGCTAGTTAAACAAAAAGTAGTCAGCATATTACTGTGTGGGAAAAAAAAACCCCTGTAATCATTTAAAAAGCTAGCAGAATATGTGTACCTTAATTTTCAGGAAAATTAGGATATAGATTTCTTTAATAACTAAAATTTTAAAAAATCAATGAAAATTAGACAGGCCAGTTTCTAAGGTCAGCTCCTTGCAGTGACTCCAACTAGCCACTCTCATTCCTTTCTGTGCCTCTGGGGCCACTTTTCTCTAGTGCTCTACTTTGTAGCTGGGCTACACGATCTTGCAGTGGACCGATGCTGTTGTGTAAGCTCCAGAGAAGAGCTGGAACTCCTGCCTTCAGGTACGCTCCTGGTTCCTGGTACAAGGCACCTAATCTGTTTGTGCCAAGTGTCCAGATTAAGATAGCAGGAGGCACCTGGTTTCTCTTCCCATTGCTCCTCCTGGGCGATGCTGGGGTCACCCTGGAGATACCTGCTAAAATGGTCCAATGGGCCAATGAGGTGATGGGTCCTGCCCCTGCCTCTAGGGCTGCATTTGCACACCAGCCTAACTGCTTGGTCATTGCATGGAACGGAACGAGTAGTGACAGTGGTTCCTCGAGAATATTTGAGCGGACAAAGGTGTTGAAGTCAGTAATATGCTCAGTGGCTGTGGTCACAAGGGTCATGAACACTAATCACAAGCTAAAAGGACTTCTCAGTGTGCCACCAAACTGCAGCCTTCCAAACCTGCTCAGTAATAATTTTTTCAGTGCTCAAGATTGTCACTGTTCAGTAATCTCTTCCAAAAGGCATATCCATACTTCTTCCTTTCCTGGAGGAATGGCAAGAGAAGTACTTTGCTTATTGTTTTTGAGGACTACACTGGCGCCTCAGGCAGCTCCATCACATATGCAATGGGATTCTAGTTGTATGGTGAATGTAATTCCCATGTTCGCTGCTCTGGTCCAGTGGGACAGCATATATATGTGACCATTGTCAAGATTTTCTTTGTCTTTTAAATTTGTGCAATTACTTCAAATTGTTTGGTGAGTTAACTCAAGAGTTACTACTCTTATTCAAAAACAAATTGGAAAAGAAAAACCTTTTAAAAATCACTCCACTTGTCTAGATGGTGCTAGCTGACACCCCTCATCTTGTAAATATGCTCTAGGTCAAAGTTGTTTCCCAGGGAGAAAGCCCTAATGAAGACAGGCAACACATTGCTACAACAGGCAGGAGAAAATGAAGTCATTATGGTCCTGGAGCTGGTGGTTACTACACCACCCCATCACACAGCTCAGGGTCTGCCCTGTCCCCACAATGTCCCTGCACACTGTCTGCAGAGCGTGTAAGAAATCAGCAGCAAAAAAAGCTCATACCTGCGGTCACATAAACACATAAACACTTTCACTCACAGTAGTGCTCTCATTATCTGGCCATCAGAGGCAGCTAAGGCTGAGACAGGAGAGACGTTAAAGGATCCTGTCTGCCTAGTGTGTTCACGGTCCACTCCAGCCGGGAATGACTTCCAGATGTTAGTGTGCTGCAAATGCGCCTCCAGCCCCCCGCCCAACCCTTATTGATCACACTGCACAACACTGGCACCGAGTGGGAGGAAGTGGTGCCTCAGTCAACAGCCCAGAGGGTTGTTGGTACACTTGATCAAATGACAAGTTCTCCAGAGAAGATGGCTGGGGAAAATGTCTATTTTTGTTGCAGGTTCAAGGTTTCTTTAATTAAAAAATTAACCATAAAAATTAGAGCCAATCCAAAACCAAACTAAAGCCAAAGCAAAACCAAACCAAAACCAAACCTAACACACATAAAAAGCAAATAAATAAACAAACAAAAACCATCAACACCCCCCCCAAAAAAAACCGAACCAAAAAACCCACAAACCACCAGAAAAAATAACCCTCAGCAAAAAGCCCACAAGTCTAGAAAAGTATGTATGCCCTTATATGAATTCTCTCTTACATAAGAGTCTTTCTGAAAGAAACTTCCATTAACAGGTTAACCGTTAAAGAAAGAAAATGTTTGGATCTTTTTGTGTTGGTTTGTTTCTTTATGATGGCCTAGTCAGCAAAGACATAAAAGTCTGCATAGATAGTCATTTTGATTTTAAATGGCATGGTTCAGGTTACCTTAACTGCATGTCAAAGATTAGCTGAAGCAATGCTGAAATAATCAGGATCTGCACCACCAAAAAACTGTTTCTGTGTGTAGTCAACTTCTGTTAAGAATTATGTAGGATTTTCTGTAGAAATTGTGTTCTTGAGATATTTCTGTTTGTGAAAGATTTTTAACACAAACCTCTATAATAAAGACTAGAATTAACTTTCTGTAGGGAAGATACCTTTCTTTCCAAGACAAGATCAGGCTCCATCTATTGAAGGAAATAATTTATTCTTCTAGTGACAGTATTCTTGCAACCCTTCAGTTTTTTAGCATGTCTATATTACTGAACAATTTCTCTCCTAATTTTTCTCCTACAAATCCAGAAATATCTCTTTCCTTGTTTCTTTTTTCCCTTTTTAATATAAGCAGAATACAAAACCTTTTCCTGTTTTTCCTCCTAATGTATAGCCCTGCTATAGTAATTTCAAGCGTTCTCTATGCAAGATTGCAAAATGAAAAGGGTTGCAGACTCCCCCTTCAATTCACAACCCCAGTGGTGTTGTGGAGGGATTGATTTATATTTTTCTGACAAGCCATTATTAATCATTCAGTGTGGTCTTTCTATAATTGCAGGGATATGAACCAATCTGCTGCAGAATGTGTGTCACATTGCAGCCCACACCTGCATGGACTGGCAAAAAGTGTGCAGCTACACACTCATCCAGGTCAAGCCCATTTGCAAATGTGTAGTTATTTTGAAACTAACATCAAATCTTAAAAGTATTCAGCAAACTGAATTTGTAAATTGGACATCCGTTTGGATTTTTCAAAAGAACACAGGCATAAATCTCCCTCTAGATGCTTATCTGCATCATTAAGCCCTTAAATTACATTATAAACTTGTTGCTTATGCTTTTTTTTTTCCTTCAGCAAATTACTTAGAAACCAGATGTGCCTTTCCCCAAATGTATTATTTGCAAGTATGTACCAAATACCTTGGCAGAATTATGTACATGCTTCAAGCTATTTGGAAAATGTTAATTTAATTTGCTCTTTTTTTGTTATTCATGTGGGCAGCCAGTCACCTAAATCACATGTTATTGTTTCTGCCTTCTTACTGGCTGCCTAAATGTTTTTGCTAGGAGAATTATGAGTATCAAAGGCATTAAGAAGCAAAGCCCAGGTGATTTACAGCTGATAGGAATTTGAGGATAATAGTTATTCCTGTTTAAATTCTCTACACTTGTAGGTGATCTAGGCATATTTGTGGCTTCCATCTCTTTACATCTAATATAAACCCTGTCACCACAAATCACAGTTACTGCATGCTTATCCACAGGAGTGTTTGCCAGACACTTTTCTTTTACTGTTGGTTGCTTCATCTGACTGATGGTCCAATAAAGTCTGCATTGACAAATCTGGACTCTAAAAATTAGTGCCTTATCCTGTGCTTTGGAATTTAAAGAAACATTTAGATATGATACATACACTTAGGTGCTTAATGACAGACTTATGAGTGCACTAAGTAACTCAGTGTTGAAGACTCTGTGAGCTGCCTGGACATATATGTCCATTAATTCATTTTTATTACCAAATTTAATTTGAAATTGTGGTCATTTCATACTTTTTGAAATGATCAAGATAATAAAAATGAACTACATTCCAGGTAACAGTTAGGCCCAAAGCCGTGTTGACACTTTGTGGTAAGAAAGGTAAATATTTACTTCATGGAAGACCTGCCAAGCCCACAAATTCTGTGAAAACATGAGATTTTAGTTAAGTAAGCAACAGGCTTTCTTTCACAAAAATAGCATTCTGGTAGCAGTTGGTTTTCATGGGCACTTTTCATCAGAATTGCAGCATTCTATTTTACAGAGAAAAAGAATAGTTTTGAAGAAGTGCTTGGAATGACTTGTCTCTTTTGACCAGACTGGAAGATAAGCACATATATTTTTGTCTGTTTTGTGGTTTTTCCAAAGATTACATCTATTTTTAAAATGTTCTAGGCTTGGTGCATCATTAAGATAACGAGTACTCAGCTTCCCCAGCATCACTCCCTGCCTCCTTTGGCACATTTCCCTGCAAATGCATCTGAAGCCTTGTTTCTCTGGATAAGGAGGCTGGGACAAAAAGAGAGGTGCTGCTCTCTTTATATGTGTCTGCTGTAAACAGTTGTGTATCGTTCTGCTTTGTTTGTTTTTCACAGAAATAGGGGATGTGAATTCTCTGGGGACTTCTATGGTTTATGACTTTTACCTGCCAGATACAGAATGACTGAACTCCCTTACACCAGAAAATGAACATATTTGAGCTCAAGAAAGTTAAAAAAAAAAAAAATAAAAAAACAAAATCCAAACCAACAGAATTCTGTTTTCTAGTTCATTTGTGGTTGTCTGGGGTAACATGTCATCTTTTTTCTGACAGAATAACACCACTTGTAGAGAAAGCTAAGAGCGGTCATACAGAGGTAAAACAGCCATTAAGGCAGCTCAAGGGAGCAGAGGGGAATTTCAGTTGCACATATTCCTAATTTCCTGTTTCAAATATTTTTTAGTCCTTTAAAATTACCAGGCAGACCTGCTCTGCAGACTGGTCATTCCAGAGCCTCTCTGTAAATCAGTGCCTTTGTGACTACAGCATAAAAACCTCACTTCAGCTTAATACAACAGAAGAAGCTTTGGCAAGTGCAGGTGCAGGCCCTTTGCCAAGGGTCTGTGGTCCTCATCAAATCAATCACTACCACTCTTGGAAATGTGAAGACACTCCTGCTTAAAAGAGGCTGTGTCTGAGTAATGCAAAATCTGGGCTGTATATTTAACCCCAACCAAGATTGGTCAGGAGGGAAGTGGAGTAGAAGAGCAGTGTGGCTTTCCACTGGTGCTTCTGCTGTGGTTTGGGGATTTAAAGAGGACTTTGATTTCTCACCCTTCCTGCCCCACATCACAAACTCTAATGTTACCACTAGGTAAGGGTAGGAAACATTTTATGATGGTGGAGAGAGAGCAGAAGGGGAAAAAGAAAGGCTGTAGCCTTGTTTCTTGTGCAAAACAGAGTGTCTCTCAGTATTGGTACAAACCATGGTTATCTTCACCATCCTCACCTGGCCTGAGGAAGAAGACCTTTTTGTTTCTGTGCAGTGGTGCTGTTGCCAGAGCAGCTAGGCACATGAAAAAGCTATATGGGGGCAAGCCGAAGTGCAAACTTTACACCGTGCCAGCTGCTCCATGGTACTTCAGTAAAGGCTTACCAACTTGCCAGCCCTGTGGTAAACGTGAGGAACACAATCCCTTTTTGCCTGTGGAGTAAAACACCCCAAATCACAGAGAGGTAAAACAGGTTGCAGGGCACTCAGAAAGCAGCTGTATTCATAAGCCTAAAAACTCAGCTGTATTTATCTGCTATTATTAGACCTCTTCAGTGTGGCTGCACACTGCACTGTGAGACACAACGCAGCAGAAAAACAGAACACTAGCAATGCATATAGAAAAGGTTTGGTTTGGTTTAGTTTCCCTGTCTTTTCTTTACTTACCTAAATTCAAATTAGATGATCTCTACAGCTATTGGCTTCATTCCATACCACGCTACTGACCTGCTCCCTAGAGATATTTGTTTCCAAACCTCAAGTTATTTCCTTTAAATTTAACCTAAATTAAAGAGCCAGAAGAGGGGTAAGTGAGTGGCGGTCTCTTAGCAAAAAATCTGTCCATGTTCCAAATTTCCGAAGAGGTCATTTTTCAATTAAAAGACTGCAGTGCTGCAAAGGAGAGCAGAGAAGCATGAAGAAAGGCCTTCCCAGAGCTGGTACCTCATTTCTTTTTGCCACTTTATGCATCTACAATTCTAGAAAAGTCTCTCTTGCATGCTAATTGTCCTGGCTATAACATCTGCATAACAGGTTTAATTTTTTTTTCCCTAAAGCCCAACATTTGCAAGTGACCAGGCCAGCTAAAAAGGACAAAGAAGCTCAGGAATACAATTTTACAGAAATCTTGGCAAAAAGGTAAGCACATTCCTGCTGGGTTCCTCAAAGCTGGATTCCTGCAACAGATTCAGAGGGAAGCTGGAAAGCCAGCCAACTCCCTCCTTTCATTCCCTGGGGCTCTTCCCAGGCTTTCTACCCACAGCCCTAACCCCATGGGCAGTCTCGAGAATGGTCAATGAAAGATGCACATCTTCCTTGCTGAAGCACTGAGTAGCATCAACGTGGAGGCAGCTGGAGCTGGGCAGCTCGTTCCTGCCATCAACACACCAGGCAGGTCTCTGGCATCCCCTCCTGGGTGGGAGGAAGGAAGGCTCTTCCTTCAGAGCCTTGATCCCTGTGCTGTTAAAGGACTGCTAAGCAGACACCTTCAATGCCAATTTTTTAGTTCCCCACTGAAGAACTTTCCCCACGCTTCTCACTGGCTTGTTTTGCCATCTGTAAATAAATACAGGCCTCAGAAGAAGGACAGCTTGCCAGGTACATGTATTTTAACTGCTGTCGTCACCTATAGAGCTCTTCCCCTGGTTTCATGTATTTCCATATTCTGGCCATTTAGTGACTACAGCCTTTATTTTTACTACATTTTAATTCCACCTCATAGTACAAACATTTAAATACATGTAAATGCATTCCAACCACAATTTCCATTGCCCAGTGCATACTGTGTAAATTTCCCCCTCCCCGGTATGTTTTAAGGTCACTTCCATCAGTTCAAATACTGATTATTCATTATATCAAGTATCCAAGCTGATAGCTGATGACAGCCAGGAAACCATAAGCTGCCTTGAGGCTTGTCTTCCTATCAGCCCCTGCAGCTGGGTGATGAGGGACTTTTTTTCCTACCATTGAAACTATTAGGTTGCTGCAGTTTGTTTGGTTTCAGCTTACCATAATTGCTGCCATTTCCACGGTTGATTTGGGCTATGTTTGAAGTTGATGTACAACACAAAGTGTGCTGCATGTGTAGCTGCTCTCCACGTGTCAAGACATTAGAAAGAGAGAGAGTGTGTGTATATGTGCATGTGTGCACATATATAAACATCTGCCATGTAGCTGTCTTCTACTTACACATGTCTCTGAGGGGTTTACTCTACCCAGGGCAACTGAGTGTCTTAACTGCCCTCCCAGTGATAATCATTCAGGCTCCTGCTACTGGAGAGATTAATTTTGGTTGGGTGGGAGCAGACACCACAAGAAGGGGAGAAGTGGGATGACTAGCAGAGAGTAATGCATGTAGAGTTCCAGACCACAAATCTCATGAGCAGGGAAGTGTCTGAGGACATGAAGCCATCAGGGCAGTGTTTGTTCATGGTCCTAAGACTCTTTGTTTCTCCTTGAGGAACTGTAATTCAGTGCCGTCACAGAACTCCTCTTACCACAGGCAGCAAGACCAACAGATATTTATGGTCCACAGATCTGGAGGGAACCCTAGCCCAGGAAAGGCCTGGCAACACAGCTGGCATGGGAAGATAGGACAGTCCTTGCTCGGAGCTGCTGACACAGGACCTCAGGACAATGAGGTAAAAACACTTTCTTGGGTGACTCTTGCTGTGTCTCAGGTTCTCATTTGTAGCTGATGAATAACAAAGGTGCTGCCCACCACCTTCTCATGCATTTGTGGTACAAGCTCCTTCAGGACAGAATCATCTTCTAATGTATGTTGAAATATTATCCAGTTTGATGGCAAAAAGGCACTCATTCAAGTGTGTTACATAGGCACCTGAAGAGTACATGAGGAAGAGAATAGGGAAACATATTAATGTTCATTTTCATTAATAGAAATGAGACAAATAATTGCAACCTGGATTAGGATTTTTATTATCCCTTAACAAAAATATATGCAGTTTTCCTGTGAGTCTTACTTGCCTTGTGATGACCTATGATGACAAACATCACTCTGTCCCTTTGAATCTCCAGGAAGTAATTATATAAGGTAAAGACGATGGAGGAAGCCACCACTGGAGGGGCTTTTTTGAAGCCGTATGAGAACCGGAGGAGAAAGAAAGAGTGCTCATGGGTAGGAGGAAAACTCTTCACTGAATCTCATTCTTTTTTACATTGTTTGCAGCTTCCAGCACACCTGAGAGACACAGCAGCATATCATCAGGCAAAGATAAATACAACTGGATAGGTGATAGAAGAGAGGTGTACATACATGATAATGTTGAACTAGCTTTAGTAGGTGGACTAGAGGTGGTTTTTATGCGTGTCTGAAAGCCCTGCCCATGACAGTTATTTGGGATGGAGGCTGCCATGTTTTCCTTCACACCTTGGTTTTCCTTGCTGGTGTAGAGGAATACATATAGTGCAGATAGCTCCATGTGCAGCCATAGTGCAAAAGTGCAGATTGAGCCTGAGGCAAAAGCACTGAACTGGTGATGACTCTTTCTATAATAAAGGGCACAGAGACCTGTGACACGTGTCAGCTGACCAGACACTCAGAGACACAGCAGGAGCTGAAGACTCAGGAGGAAGAGCTGAGACTTTCCCATGCTTGGACTGCGAGGCTATAAAAGATCAGGGCTCCTTTTCTGTGTGTCGTCCTCAGAGGCACCAGCTCGAGCTGTTTCTGTGTTACCATGCTGTGAATAAACAGCTTTGTGGATTGAGACATCTGAGACTCTGCCATGGGAACCCTGGGCTCACACAGGTAGGAAACCTGGTGTGACTGAGTGAGAGTGGGGTGCGCAGGGAGCCGTGTGGGGCTCCCGTAGGGTCACCGCAGCTGCCCGCTCTGAACGGGCTGCAGCCGCAGCAGTGGCAGCCTGTGGTGGCGGGTCTGTGACGGACACAGATGCTCCTGGGTGGTCAGGCTGGTAAGTTTCCTTAACAGATGGGAAGAAACAGTTATTTCATGGCAAATATCTTCCCAGAGATGGAGATTGCACTGAAAACAGAGGTTCCACTGTCCCAGTGTCACTGGTGGACATGCTGAGTGAGATTTCTTGTGCCTGGCACCCCTCAGCCTCATGGAGTTCACTAGGGAAGGACTTTGGGAGACACACATGGCAAGCAGCAGACCTCCTTAAACTGTGCATACGTCTCCTCTATGACAGTAGTTACATCACTCTCAGTAAGAAGACACAAGGACAGAGCTCCTGTCTATGTACTGAACTAGCCCAGCACTCTGCCTCCAGTTCTGTCCAACAGTAAATGCTAGCAGAGGTGGGGAGGAACAGGAAGCAAGTACAAGAATCAAATGGTAACAGCTGTGAGGGCTGCTCCCGAGGCCCTCAGTGACCACAGAGCTGTGCCTAGATGTGGCTCAGGCAGTGGGTGGCTGGAGACTGAACCTTAGCTCTGCTCCGGAGGTGAGCTGTTTAGCCTCCCATCATCCTTTTTGGAAAACTGGACCTTGGTACCTCATTCAAGGGCTTGCTTTGAGATCCATAGGTTAAATGCCACACAGGAATTGAATATCTGTGTGTAATACAGTGTATCATTGTACAAGGATGCGGAACTCAGGGCCTGGCATCAGAACAGTTCAGGTCTCCCAGATGAATCCACATGTTGTGTGCTATGCCATACTGCATGTTCAGGCCTGCACCCCTTCTCCCACGGACACTGATCGTCACCTCCTGTCCCCTCCTGCACTGTCACACCCCTAGTCCTGTGTCCCTTCCCATCTCCTCCCTGCTTACTGATGTCTGCTCCTCTTGAATGCCCCATCTCCCTCCTACACTAGCCAGCTCTGTCCCTTGCAGCCTGTCTGGTTGTGCTGGCCTGAGACACCCAGGTGGGTGGACTACAGCCTGCTTTTCTATGTGTGAAACCTGAACCATGGCTAAACAGAATAATAACAGCAGCTAATGTAACTGTGCAAATTCATATCTGTTCCCACCTGTACTCTTAGAATCACTCTCAGGATCTCCATTGCTGATGGAGATCTCTCACTGGAGAGATGTCTTTGGGAGGGCAAGGATTTAGATCCTAACTCCTCTGGGAAGGGACCAGTGCTCCCTTTTCTGCCTTCCCCATTCCCAGGTCTCTGCAGGGAACAGGGACTGGCACATCTACCTGCCTATTCAAAAAGCACCATAGGAGCAAAATGCAGGAGACAGTTTCAGCTCTGCAAAAAACCATGGTGGCTATCTAACATGAACTCTCCTTGACATCATCTTCTTTAACCAGACCCTCCTTTTCCCCCCACTCAGTGGAGGGTTCATTTCAGCATCTCATGATACACCATCTGTAGCTCTCCAACTTCAGGAAGCATTTTTGACCCATTAGTCCTCTGTCCAAGCTAACACATTTTTGGAAACACTAAAGACGGGCTGCAGACACTGTATTTGCTGACACTGACCATAATCAGAAGCATTTCACATGAAAAACTGCTGGCAGCTGCAATGCTGACTATGGAAAAGCTGTAAAGAAGTTTCAGTAACAAAAAAGAAATTAAAACAACAGTGAACACCCCCCCACACACACACATTTGGAATTGTTTTGCCAGTCACATGAGGTTCCGCTTCAAGCAGCTATTTTTCTCCATTATGCTTGCAGAGGTCCCTCTGAACTCCCAAGCTTGGGGGGTGACACCTCAGCTCAGGACAGGGTGCCTCAGCCAGACCTGCACTCACATTAAAGAAGGAGTGGCCACCAGTCTACCGTGCAGATGTCCTGTTACAAGCCATGTAACATTCCCCCGCCCCATGAAGAAGTGGTGGTCTCCAGAAGCCTGTCATGCAAGATTTCTCTGCTTTTTTTGCTGCTGCTGTTGTTGGTTCTATGCTCATCCTTGTCCTGGTGTGAAGCACGCAGGCCTCGTTCCTCTGGCAGGACAGTAGATGGTCCATAGTAGAAACAGCAAGACCAAGCTATGCAGAGCAGCTAGGTCTACAAGAGCACAGTAATTTTGATCTTCTGTCAAAAAAAAAAAAACAACACAAAACCACCAAAAAACAACAAGGGAAGTATTTTCTTTGTTGGGAAGGGAAGAGATACTTTCTTTGCCTTAGCAGGAAATGGTTGCAAAATCATATGAAGATCAAGGAGATTAAACTGGATGGGATGTCAAGCCGTGAAAAGGTGAAATACTGAAGAAAGCCCTTGCAACGCTTTTTTCCTGAGAGAGTAAGCATAAGAGTCAGTTCCATGAACAAATTTATTTCACCATTTGTGACTTTAAAGACTCTTCGTTAGGGGACAAAAAGAAGATATAAAGAAGAGAAAATGACTTCACAAAGTCCTACATCTGAATAAGCCAAACCCCTCACACTGAATGAAGGATAAATCCTTTCCAGAGTGATATAGTTGTTTGAAGGAAATCCTATACCTCTTCCTACATGCCCATACTGATAAGAACACTAGAATAGAACAGCATTTTATTCACTTGATAAGGATAGTAGAACAGAAAAATATTTTACTCTTATCAAGGACAGTAGAACAGAACAGCACAGCCTTGGAGAAATAGATAAAGAATGTAACTGAGGCAAACAGAAGTCATGCAAAACACAAGCAGGGTGCCAGCTCAGCTCTGCAAGGCTGAAAAACAGAAGTTGTGCAAAACAATGATACTGAGCTTACTCAAAAGCAGGAACAGACACCTAAAAAAGGACAGTGGACATTTAAGACAGACCCCAGAGTCATATAAGGACTTCCAACGAGGGGTGCGACTATGTCAAATAAAGTGAAGGAAATGGGGATAGCTATTGAATATGTAATCACTGTGCATGATAAAACTCTGTTTACCTGACGCTCAGCAGACTCGGTTAGAGGAAAGATCCTATAACTGGCCAGCATGCTGCAATAAAGAATGCCTGCTTTTTAATACTCAAAACTCTGTTAGAAATTTTCTATCTGACCAATTTCAGTATCAATACATTCACAGATTGGTCTCTCTGACCATCAGAACTGATGCAAATCCACCCAAGCCTTAGGATTTTACAGCAAAAGGGTCATTCAAATCAATAGTCCCGCTGACTCACCTCAGAGGTCAACATTTTTTGTTCATGAAGTAATGGGTTTTTAATGAACATCATGTATTTTTATATCTACCTTAATTAAGAAATGTACATAAGAGGCCCAAATGAGTGTAAATATAAAGCAGAGCAGAGTTGCATATTAGAAGCTAAAATGAAATCCAGGGCTTACTTCAACCCAATTTAACAGTAGCTAAAACCATGATTGCAACATTGATATTGAGACACCATGTGATACAGGCAGACAAACCTTGAGCAGACAGCTTTAAACAGGGAATGACAAGGGATAGTGGTGATGACACACAATTAGCAGCAGAGGGTTCATAAATTAGGATTAGTCAAGAAACCAGTGTGCGCAATATTCTGGTGATGTTGGCTGCAAACCACTTGGTAATGACGAGGCAGATGAGACCTTTTTTCGTCAACTGGAAGAAGCCTCTTGTCCTCAGGCAATAATCCTCATGTGTTAGTGTTGGATCCCTTACGGAGATTGTCTTGTGCAACTCCCTCTGCTGGCACAGGGACAGCCTCAGCTTCTCCATGACACTGTAACACAACTAAAGAAAGTTTTTCCATAGTAAGACAAGATCTGACTTCCTGGAAAACAAAAATTGCCTTAAATGTGTCCGCCCTAAATCACTTTGAATATAATTTGTTGAAAGAGCACACATGTGCAGTTTTGAAGGAGAGCAGGAATCCTTACTCACTAATAAGCTCTAATGAATTCCCATAAACCAGCATGGAAAATTGCTTCTTAACAATGACAGAACTGTAAATGTCTGAAACAATAAGGTTCTCCTCGAGGCAGAGTGCTTAAAAATTACTGATGGAGGGATTCCTTAATGGCTCCACTCCCAACCTCTTCCATTTGTATCAGGTTGCACATTCTCCCTTGAGTAATGTCTACTGGAATAGACTGGGCTGTGGAAAAAATATATATTTTTAGCATGAATGACTCAACATTAATAGAGTTAAGAGTTTTTGAATTCAGCATGAAAACACATTATGTCAGGAACTAGTGACAAATCCTACTTCTCCAGTGTCAGGTGAATTGAGTAATGTCTGGAAAGACTGTGATTCTAAAACAAGCATCTGGACATGTCAAAACAGTTTATATATCCTTTCCAGAGTGTGCAAAAATGAAGCTAACTATTCACTTAATTTAAAATATTCTTCATACCCCCATGAAACTATTACTTACTATATTGTAAACATTTCCATTTTTAAATACAAACGCTCCCAGCAGCTAAAGCTGGTTTAGTGTAACAATAACTTGTGGGAAGAGGTATGAAGTAGCACCTTTTTTTACCTACTTTCTTAGGGGGACGGACATGGGCTTTTAACACTGAAACCAGGAGTCTTTCTTGATTTCCATTTGGTATATGCTCACAGGAGCATTACTGAATATTGCATGTGTCAGTAGAATCTGGACAACAAATATGGTTTGTCTCCCTCAGAGCACCCATGCTTGGATGAAAGCAAAGCTATCTTTGATCAAGTAGAGCCTAAGCTGAAATAAAGGCAATAAAAATGTGTGGAATTTTACTTCACACAAGTACAAACAACATAGAGAAAACCAATTGCAGACTTTTAGGAGTGCAATTCAATTTCCAGATTTTTAATGTCCTTGTTTTTTGGTATCAGATGATCAGCACCTTTAGAGATCTCTCTTTCTTGTTTCAAAAAGCAGTGCTGTCATATGCCTAGATGGCTTCACCATCCAGTCCAAGATGCAGCCAGTGTCCTTGGGAGTATGTATCATACAAATTAACCTCAATATTCAGCAAAGCGTTAACAACAAAATTTTGATAGTTTGACTTCCCAAACATATGTAGATCCAGTCTAAACAACTGGAGTTTTACTGAGCTGTTCGCATAACTAGAGAAAATTTTACAATAGTTGACATGATTTCAAGAAAAATGAAAGATTAAAAAAAAAGATATGTATCTAAGTTTTTATTAATTCAGTTCTGTCTTGTTGACTGCTTTTGTTTGGTTACTTTTCCTAGTTTCTCTGTTCTTCTATTCACTGTTAAGGCATCCTGCCAAAAATAAAAATCTCCATCCTCCCTTCATTCCCTCCCCCTGAAACAACAAAAACACACTTTCAAACCACAAGAGTTGTAAGCATTATAATTTAACTGTATGTGGCAGTGAGCATTCCTCATACAGCTGTATTTTAAACATCTGGATGCTCTAGAAATAATCCGTAAGTATATCAAGAACACTTCTGCCATGTGAAAACTTCTACACACATCTCATTCTCTCTTCACTCTTTGCCATTTTCTAAGACATTTGGCTAAGACCAGTTAAGCGACCTCCAAGCACATAAAAAATACATGCACTGATTTTGCCTCCCCCTCCTAAACTACTTTTTTATTCTGAAAAAATGTGGAAGACCCAATACTAACATTCCTTTTAACAAAATATCAAACATTCTGGTCTTCAGCAGCTCTTCTCCCCTCCAAAATCAAATCCGCTTGCATTTTTTACATATGAAGCAAAGCTGAAACAAAAAGTTATTGCTATCAAGTTTCAATCAACAAGATGTTTACTGCATTGTCAGACTCTCAAAGGGAAAAAAAATTCCAAGCCAAATGTTCATAATTTTATAAGCTGCTGCTGAGCAAAGACTCACGATTTTGTACTTCACTTTTACAGATTTAGGTTTTATTCTAGAAGAATACTTAAATACTTGTCTACTTCAAAAAGTTCAACCTAGTAAAAATATGAGCAATTTTACCCTCCTGAATCTTTTAGTTTTAAGGTTCAGAGTTTTCATCTCATAGCTGTGACAAAAAGCAGGGCAGCATAAAATGCACATAGAGCACTGCTTGTAGGAAGAAATTATGTAAAGAGCTTCTGTTCTTTATCTTCCCTCACAAGAAGGTTTATATGAAACAGAATGATCAGAATGGTACAGAAAAAAATGTTTCATGCAAGATGGAATTAAACCTTGGGATTTGTTCCTATAGGGAGACCCTAAGGTCACCAGAAAAGGCTAGATGCTTGTGTAAACCTTGGAAACATCAAGTACAAGCATTTTGGAAGAGGTATTAAAACATCCTCTTAGAGCTTTAGCAAAACTATAACTATCAGTAATCAAGACAATCCCAAGTCGGCAAGTTTCTTGCACTTTTGTCTGAGGCATCTGGCACTGACAGCTCTCAGATGGGGGATGCTAGACTAGGTGGATGATGGATATAATCCAGTTTAACAGTCTCTACATTCCAGTTTCACTGTATAGAGGTTGTTTCAAGGTTTTTTCTCCACCATGTAGAACACAAGATTTTCCTTCACCTTCTGCACTGCCTTGTTCCAGAACAGATACAACACAAAGCAGATTTTTACAAGCATAATGTTACGAAAGACAAAGGTGCTAGGCTATTTCTTAAATCAGTTATTTTGCGCTTTACACCCTTTTCTTCTTTAAAAGAGATTCTCCTTATGAAGAGCAATTGTGAAAAGCAAGTGATAATTAATCAAGTATTTTTGACAAATACTATGTTAATAGAAAAATGAAACTATTTTCTAGAGAACTTACTCCTGGAATCTGTGCATGAAGCAGAAATTCTTTCACAAGCAATCTTTCTCTTTTGTTTTTTTCTTTTTTTTCTTTTTTTTTTCTTTTTTTTTTTTTGGTACCAAATATTTTAGAATCAGCATTTTAACCCAGTACCAATTTTTAAAATTTAGGCTCGGACTTTAACTGATGTGACTCATGTGTCTGTATTTACCTCACTAGAGCCATCACAAACCCAAAGGGATAGTAGGAAACTCCAAGGTGACTGGAATCCCTGCCCCACTTGAATGGTAAGAATCACTAAGGATGTAATGCCCAACATATGCTTGCCTACCTTCTTTTTAAAGGTGAAATGCCAGCTTGTCACTTCACCCTTGCACTCCAGCTGTCATGGTGACTCTTCCATTGACAACTCCCTGAGTTACAGGAAAGCATTGTCTTGGGCAGAGCAAAAGTGGATTTATCTGGGGTTGCAATGCTTTTTTACAGCCTAATAAATATTTCCTTGCCTATTTTAATTATGCCAATATTTTTTAATCCCTTAATAGAGCTCTGTAAAAAAAACCCCAAACGCTTAAATATTCAATTTGCTGAAGCATTTCTGGTACAATCCTAAAACTGAAACACTTGGTGAACTTAATTGAAAGGCTTGCCTTCTCCAGTGATATGCACTTTCTGTTTGCAGCCGAAGAAAAGGTGGAAGTCTCTCACAATACACCATTATACAGAGACATACAGATCTGACTTATCCTGTCCTCAGTAGTATTAGACACATCAGGATGCAGATTGACTATAAAGCATTCCTTAGGACAATTGCTGAGACCAGCAGCTGCTTTTCAGATAGAATATTAAGGTTGTTCCAGACTTTCCCTCAGACATACAGTAACTAGTTGCTTAGCACTGCATGGCAGGGAAGCAGAGAATTATGTGAGATGCCTGGGAGAGCAGTTGAGCAGGGTACAATGCTGGGAATTTAAAATATGCCTCAGAGATAAGGAGGAGGCTGCACACATACAGAAACAGGCAGTTGTGAAATAAATGTCACTACTTTTTACCAGGGGCAAAACAGTTATCCACAGGGCTGTGGGGATAGGCTCCACAACAAGTGAATGGCAGGATCTGATGGGGGACAGGGTGGTGCAGGGATTGCTGTGAGGCAGGGATCCCTCTGCCCTTGGGACCATATGCTCAACTGCCATTAAGCTGAACATTTTGGTGTCTTTTCCATCAGTGCTTTGGGTAAGGTCAGGAGAGCACTGCCACTTTCCACCTATTGATTCATCATGGCAAGAGCAGTCCCAGAGGCCACAAAATGGTTCCTTTTGGGGAAAAGCTAGACCAGCAGATACATTCCAGGAAGTCAACTAATGCAGCCCAGCCACTTCTCTACACCATGTCCAAGGAAAATCTCCCAACATCATAGTCAGTGGGCCTCTGCATCACCACTTTCACTACGCTGCTCTGCTCTTCCTACGTTGCACTACTTGCAGCTGCTGGAAGCTTGTCTCCCTCCAACGGTCCAGGAAGGTAACATGAATTTACAGACTTTGGTGGACAAAAGGCTAGTCTTCATTCACCATTATCAGCTCTAATTGCTACATTTTCAGTAGCATGACCTACTGAGACACATAAAATATGAGCAATGACTCTTTTTTCCTAGTTACACATGGTCCATACCTGCCCATTGACTGATCTCCAAGGGAGGTTTGTGCTGCTTCACAACCTGCAGTGCTGCGCTGTTCAAAATCACTTTTAAGCCATCATCTTAAAATGCACCCTTTGGTTCTTTGAGATGAACAGTGCAATTGAAGCAGATGAATGTAGTGAGGACTGCTTTGAGCAGAGACTGCACTGTCTGATAACCTACAGTCTCTTTCTCCCTCCTGCAGGACAATGTAGAGAGTAAGTTTTACTTATGTGTCTCCCCAGCGTCACTTCAGTAAGTCTTGTGCAACAGCATGATGTTATTGTTTTTCAAAATTGCAGGGAGACATTTAAATTTTAAAACCATGTGGTCATTTATGAAAACAACAGTTCCTTTTATACTGTGCCATAATATCTTTCACATTTTCTTTGACACATATGTTGCTTCAAAAACAGCTCTGTACCCAAGCACAAATCAACTGTCAGTATCCATTTAAAGATATCGTACTTGAGAATATCAGGATGTCTGTGGTGCAATATATTTAGACAAAAAACATTTCTATCCTTTAACAATAATCTTTTTTTGCCTCTCTCTTTTTTTGCCTTTTCCTCTTCAGTCACACAATATGGACCATGAGGTCCTTAGCTTGTTACTCAGTGCTACATAAAGGTAAATTCTGCATTTCCTCTCCAAGCACCTTGAAGCTGGCTAGCCCAATCAGGGCTTCAGTTGAAATCAACTAGGGAAAAGCTGAATGAACTAATTACAGCAGAAAATAACAAAGAGGAAGCCCACATCAGCGTTACTTGTAAGGAGGATGTTTAAGGAGAGGAAGCCGATGAGCGGAATGAAGAGTAGCATGAGAGGGCAGGCAGCTGCCAAAGGCCTGGCCAGCAGATGGCAAAGCTCTACTATGGGGAAAAAAATATGAGGAAGGATAGGGACTCTGACTCCCGGTATGCACAGTGCAGTGACTGATGGTGACACCCCTATCCTTTCTTGACTGTTAATACTGTAGCTCACCACCATCACTACATCCCAGTGGTTGGCATGTATACTCCTGGCTTTTATCAGTAAGGTGCCAACACATCCTCTCTTCCAAGGTCTCTCCACTGAAGCAGAAAGAGTGCAGAAAGACCAGAAATAATCTCTTCCACACTTGAACTGATTTATATCTATCCTTTTCAAACTTGTAGTGATCCACAGACATAGAGCCTTCCATAATGTTGTACTCTGCATCCTCCAGGAAACAGTGCCACAAGAGCCTGCACCAGTCCCAGTCTTGCTGCAAGATGGTCACCCAGCTTGCACAGGGCTGCTGCCTGGCACGAGAGAAGGGCAGAAGCAGGTGCATGGGACACCAAGGAAATGGGCAGAGAGAAGCTATTCTAATGCCAGCTGACCCAAGGCTGCTGAAAGGGGACAATACTGAAAATGGGTTGAGACTCAGCCGAAATCACTGTCAGGGACAAACACAGACTAGATGGTTCATCTTGCTGGGGCAGGACCCTAATGCTGTGCCATTTCTTTAGCAACATGAAACCATTAAACTCAAAATAAGAAGAATCCTTACCCTACTTTAATATGGCTGTGTTTCCATGGTTGCATCTTTTAAACTATAAACATTTCATGCTTTAAAGATTCAAGGAATGATCATGTTACATAGACAGTCTTCTTTTATGGAAAACTCATAAAATACCAATATATTTAATTCTGCCTAGCTGTCCGGTTGCTACTTTGAAATATCCAGTAATCTCTACTAAAGAATCATTTTCTTTCCCACAGGGCCTAACATAAAAATGGGCTCATCAGAAAAATAAATTACATATTATCTTTGCAGGAAAAAAAATGTTATGTTAGTTATGTATCCTTGCAATTGGCTCCATTAGGTTTTCATACTCGCTCTACCCCTTGCTTTCTCCGTGCCTCCCTCTCCCTTTTCAACAGCAATTTTTAAAGCAGTAAATGGCAGAATTCCAGGAGTTATGTTACTGCCAAAAAATTAATTTAAAAAACAAGTGGGAGGCTGTGAGCTGAAAAATAGAAAATTAGTGGGAAATGCATTCCCTCTGCATCTGGGACCTCAGATCTAGAGAGTATAACTGATGGCATTTTACCTTGAAAATATCTCCTCATCCTCTGTCTCCCCTGTCCACCAGACATGGCTGACTGCACTGAGCTTTTCCCCTTTTTTTTGCTATGAGAAGAGAGAAAACTTCACTTTTGCAACTGCAGCTTGCTGGTTTGTATGGAAGTGAGTACTCCTAGGTTTTACATATTCCTTGTTTATGGTAGTGAAATTGTGGCTGAGAAGTGATGTGGAAAACTAGCTTTTAAGAAAAAGTCTTGGAAAAAAAAAAGTAACTGGATGTGTTTACAGAAGGGTTGATTCTGCCACTATGTAGTGGAGTGGATACTTTCAACAAAATTACTTCTGTTTATTTTTACAGCCTTTTCCTCACATCCACTAAAAATTAGTGCCTCTCACAGCAGCTCTCAGGGACAAGTCTAAGACAAATAGACAGAAGTTATCCCAGCCATAGCCTCAACTGAGCCTGGGAAAGACTCAGCACACCAGGGCAGATGCACTCCACTGACCTTATAGGGTGTCCCTGACATTATTAGCGACAACTCATTAGGAAGATGCTCTGTACCCTTGCTGACCTCTTCTGTCTCTTTTCAGTTCTAAAATAATTAATTTCCAACTAAAACAACCAACAGATTTATGGATTTAAGTGAATGGAAAAATGATGCAGTCTATTTTTTTACTCCCATAATACCATACCATTTCATATGCTTCCTTGACTTGTCTTAAGCTGGTATCTTCTTGGATCTGTCGGTATACCCATGATCTTAATCCTGAACTGCAATGGTTAGCTCAGAAACTGCCATTTAACAGGTTAATTTAAGACCATTTCCCCCTATTTTTATCACCTTATTTCTATCTACCTTGAATGATACCCAATAGATCCTTCTACAGCTCTTCACAGTTGTCCCTCATCTTTTCTGGTTTCAGTAATTCAGTTTCATCAGCAAATTTTTTTATGTTGCTGCTCACTGAACATAAAAGGTCCCACCACAGATCACCATTTAATCTACCTGCTGACATCACTCTCCTCCAAGAATTGGTCATTTATTCATACATCCCATTTCTTATGCTTTATCAATTGTTTATCCATTTAAGGATCTTCTGTCTCACATTATGTTCCTTAAAGATTTTGGCAAAAACAGTCTGTCAAAAATCTCTGGAAAAATTAGCAGTAATTGGCTGGTGAAACACCTTTTATCCATGTCCCTTCATGACTCTTTTGAAATTGCTATCATGTTTGTGTGGATGTGCTTCCTTTTACAAAGGCCATGTCGACTCTTCCTAGATTGGAGATTACTTTAAAATCTACCAGTTTTATTGAGGGTGCCCCACTGACAAATCTCTCTATGCTCTTGAAAGGCTAAGAAATCAGCAGGCCTCTGAATACATTTAGGTTCAATAAATTAGTCTTTCAAATCCAGTGTTCAGTACAAGGACCAAGGCTGGTAACCTCATGGCAAAGTACTCTTGGTTTAACCTCTTTTGTACTTCCAGATAAGTCTTCAAATCCTTCCTACCTCTGCCATGGCACTCCAGCACAAAAAAGAAGCAATGACTGGCCAAGAGACAGGTCTCAGGCTGTCTAAAGGGAAACTATCCAGCAACTTGAAGTATGAACAGCAGTATTTACATCATGGGTTCCTTGAGAAATGTGTTCTGGAAACTAAACCAAAACCAAGCTGCCAAATTCTCCATTGGTATTTTACAGATAAATCTAAGATGTAGCCTCATATTGCATTACTGAAATAGCATTGCAACAGTCTAATCCCCAGTGACACTTGCAAAGGTTGCAGCACAATGCACCCATTGTAACTCCTCAGCAATAATTAAATGCAGAACAGGGGACCTGGCTTTCCACTTGATCTTCTTGGAGCACAACCAGATGTCTAGATTGACCACAGATGGCCAGCAAACCTTCTCAGAAGTCAAATTTCGGTGTAATAGTTCTTCACATAGCAACAAGCAAATATTTTTCTGTCAATAGAAGAAAGATGACTACAAGATGGATACAAAATGAATGAAAGCTGAATCCTGAGTCCCCCAACATGAGAATTTCTTCTGTGAATCTACCTACTAACAAAAAAGTACCACAGTAGTTTGCTGTCTACAAGGAGACAAATGGCTTCAAAAAATGTATTTGACACTGGCTGAACTGTACAGAATTAGAGTAAGATTGAGGTTTTCCAAAGGGTGTGCCTGATGTTCAACTTTTAATGTTTGAGGTCATTGTAGTGACCCAAACCTTTTAGCACTTCTGAAAAACAGATGCTTTTGTAAATAAAAAAATACTGAGAAGTGACATAAATAGTAGACACCCATCTTTCATAAACATTTAAATTCTCTCTATTTTCATGAATTCTCCCTGCCACACTTCCTTTCACTTCTGTATCTGTCAGGCTGCTTCTCCTTCCCTTGGTCAGCTGAATCTGTGAGCAGGGGATCTGTGCTGCAGACTACAAGCTCCTAGCATTTCCAATTGTCCCACCTGAGATTGAGGACATCTCAAAAGTTACAAAGGCCCCCCTCTTCAATTCATTTGCACCCTCAGACTCAAAAGTGATATCTTCATATTTTCTGGGGAAAGCAGCTGTTGCAGGGCATCATTCCCATGAGAGAGACACTGTCCTGTCTGACTCTGCCAAGTCCTTTGAGGATTCTGCAGATTACCACCGAGACATTCAATACAACTTTGTATTTCACAGGGAGCCAGCATAATGAGTAACAAATCACGATGACACTTACTTGGCAACCAGTGTCACCCAAATGGAGGGCTGCTCCACACAGAGGCTTCCTCTATGCAGCAATGCTTATTTCTAGGCATAATTCATACTGCTACCTACAGGCACAGACCAGATGTACTGCACTGATCTCTGGGTAAAAGGGGGCACCAGCAAGCAGAGATGGAGGAACTCCTGGAGAATATTCCTGCTGTTGCTGTCCTGAGTCCCTTAGTAGGAGATTTCTGGAGGTGATTGTGTCCCAGAGGCAGAAATTAAGGTATAGAAAGGAAATAAGGTCATGGCATCTGTGATGTCTTCACAGAATTCTCCTTTTTCCATCTGTATTAGCTTCCTTTCTCATCCACTGCTAACAGCCAGGTGCAAGTTCCAATTGTGTGAGAGGAACTGATAGGAAGTCATGTGTCCTCTATTATAAGAACATGGTTGGCTAGATATGGCAAAGCATCTTCCTAAATGGAGCACATTAGGGTTTAGCTAATCCTCTATTTGCTTTTGAAGAGCATTTGGGCTACATTCTATGTTCCAACTACTGATTACAGAGTATTTTAAGGGGCAGTGATTACATTACACAGTATTTTCTGTACACATGCCCAGACTTACAGTAAAAGGACCCTTTAAAATGACTTTCCTTACCACCCACCCCTTGAATTCTGCATCATTCTTCTTTAAAACATGTCTTTTTATCCATGGTCACACTAAAACAGTGAGGAGAGAAATTACTACAGCATAGCTGGTTTTCTTTGAAATTAATTTCAATGATACTTACAGTATCTGTACATAAGAAAGCTGTAAAATAGGGGATTCACAGGATCCCTAAAAAAATGTTCCTAGTATATATCAAACCAGTATTGTGGGACACTTACACTATATTCTTTTAAGCCACAAACCATGAAAAAAAAAGTTACCCCTTGAAAATTAACAAAGGTAGGATGGATAATTATACATAAAAGTAACAAAGAAAATATGCAAATAATTATGTCACCCACATCCATGACACAAAAAATGCTGTATGCCTGTAGCCCTGAAGGACAAATGCCACATACTTTTGTTTTCAGAGCTGGTCTATTCCTGTATATGAGTGCGCAGATTCCTCAGAACCAGAGAACCTAGAAGAAAAAGAGAGAGAAGACAGCCTGACAGTCCAAAAAAGCTGCAGCAGGACTAGCTCTCTATCCCAAGCACCATAAAACTGAAAGGGAGAAGTGGCTGGTATTAAAGAGAAGATGACTTGGGGTGACTCAAGTTTCATATTATACACCTCATCCCTCAGGCAGTTCAACTCAGGCACTGCCTTTAATCCTGTCGGTGATAGTTTTGCCTGTTTACTATTTGCTTTCATAGAAAATGAAGCATGTTACAAATGTTCTTCTCCACATTTGCTCCCATGAGTTTCATTTTATTGCTGTAAGTGCCTCCTGTAGATCCATTGCATAAGAAGATAGAAGTAGCAATAAGGTGTGGTGTGCCTTAAAAGTGCTTTCTGTTTATACAGCTTTTTATTTCCCTCTCATATTTCCAACCAAGCATCAAAGAGCAAAGAGAAAAACCTCTGCTCCTTGAATTCCCAGCATGTTCCTCCCTGCCTCATTACAGACACTGTTGAAGGACATGATAAAGCTGAGCTGACCTCCTTTAGTCTCATCCATCAGCATAGGCCCAACTGGAAACAAGCCCTCCTGGAGTAATTTCAGCACTTCCATTGACAGCAAACCTAAACTACACAAGGGAAGAAGGCAAAACACCAGAAAGCCCTATCTGGTGTCCAAGAAACCCTATTGGTATCTGAGAAACCCCTTTGTCTCTCTCTTTCTGCCCCCTTTACCACACGTGATGCAGTTGTTAGTAGCAAACACCGAAAACTCAGGATGCTGAAAAAACTGGACTTGCCCACACACCCACCACATTTCTGACAGTGTTTGCAGGAAAGTTACTTTATGCACTGGTGGTGGAAACATGCAAAAGGTTTGAGAGCTGGACTAGATCCTCAGGTGGCATTAGTGTTTGAGAGCAGTGGGAAGGCACTGCTGAGCATCGAGCCCATGACATTGCAGTACTTCTCAAACAAGAAATGCAAAGATGACTGATCTCTTTCCTGCATACATGCAAACATACAGAAGCACTCACACCTTTAATTTTCACCTGTTTAATACTCCTTCTTAAGAGCCACAGTATCCATTCATTCAACCCTTAACAGCAAACCAAGTCCCCAGGGAAGAAGGTCTATAGCAGCAGTTTTGACACCCTGCAGAGGCTTTTCCGAGGTACAGAAAACCATGCAAAGACACAGAAGTTGGAATCCCAGAGGCATGGTCTGTAGAACAGCAGTGAGGAAAAAGGCAGAAAGAAAGGAAAACCGGAGAATGCACTTAAGACTTTGGAGGTTCAGACTCGTCCTCAGGCCAGGTTTTGTCCCTGTAACCCATGGATCCTGGTACAGGATCCAACTCATAACAATTTCACTGCTCTTGCCCATAAGAATTTGTGAGGGATCCAGGCGTGTAAGGGGTAGATACAGTGTTTTCACCTATGCAGGCTTATTCCCCATGTTAGCTGGGAACCCCACAGCACCAGAGCCAACCCCGTACCACGATCTGGAAGAGGACACTATCATCCCATCAGACTCTTCCATGGAATGAGGCAGAAAACTACCCACTGTGAGGCAGATTTTCTTTGGTGTAAAATCTTGATTGGGTTTTTCTTAATAGAAATTATTTCATTCCAGATGGGATTTCCCCCTTTATGCTTAATTGAGGTGATACGGTATGATCAACAGAAAGCAACTGCCTAGATCTTCTTAGAACTCACCACCAGCAAACGCAAGAATCAGCTAGGGCAAAGCTAGGTTGTTTTCACCTGATACGAACTGATAACTCTGCAAGTTTTTAGCATCAGCTTTAAAAGCCCATAGAGAGCCTTGGTCAGATTTCCAAACACTGTCATTTGGAAGCATACAGTGCATTTTTCAGCTGGGTGAGGCTGACACCAATGCAAATGTAAGCAGAAATTATGACATGTTCATTTGCAACTGTGGCTGTGCTGAATACTATCTGTATGTTGTAGCCAGGAAAATACATACAAAACCAGCATGCAAACACAGAGAAAGTAAGTGAAAATGTCAAGGGTGCATTTCAAAAGAGTGTGCTCTTGGTAGGGAACCAGTGTAACCAATAACTGACTACTGTATTTGGTAAACAAAATGAACCACAAGTGATAAATGGGGAGAAATCTATAATGTTACTGAATCACACTCAAAAGTACTGTCTGTTAGTGTAATGTCATCCCTTCAAATTCTGATAGACATGTTTATTATAGGCACTGACTGCAAATTTGAGTTGGGGATTCCATTATGACAAATTATTTCTGACTTTGGGAGATCTAATGAGCTGCAACTGCTTCACTAAAGTCACAGCCACTTGTATGGCAATTCTCAGGCTAGGGAGAGTGGAGTATTTAAACTAGCATATACATACTTATAAACAACCAATCCAGTGCAAATTATACAGTGAAGTTTGCAGAAGGGCATAATTTATTTCATAAGTCAACAAACAACATTTTATTCTCTCTGTGGCTATCAGAGTTATGTAAGTACAAAACCAATGGTAATGATTTTTATCATAAAATTACAAAGCAAGAAAAAGGGTTTAGAAACAATATGGGTCTTAATTGTACAAGCTTACAAGGAAGCTTTTCTTCATTTATAGCTTTAGTTTAAATACCATAGCTCATACAAAGCCTATATTCTCTTTTCCCTTTTCTCCCTCCATTCCTCTCCAAGAGACATACCATCAGATAATGCTGTGCTCCCCAGAAGGGCTGAAACACATGGCAAAGTCTTACAAAAGCCATCACTCCACACTGAATTTCAACACTTGGATCATTTACTAGGATGATAATGTGTAAAACTGTCATGTCTATATCTGTCACGGCAATACTCCATCACTGTCCTCATACAGTCATGAGATTTACAATCATAGAGTTTCCTCAAACTTCTCTCGGAAGAAGGAGCATTTAAAAAAAGATATTTAAAGAGGTAATTTGGGTCAATAAAACAATGTATTGTAAATTCCACCTCATATATGGAAGTAATTTCTTTAAAGATGTTTCTGCAATTGTTTATCTATGAATAATCCAATAGGTCTTCTTCAGCTTCTCAAGGCCACTCTGTCAGTTCAAAGGAAGATAAAACCTGTCTGGATCATTAAAAAAAAAAGGATCAAAAATTCCTTCTACTTGGAAGCTTGTATAAATACCATCAGTCCTGTTCTCTGTTAAACTCCATTTCAGCTTGAGAACAACCTTCAATTTCTTTAAAAATTTACAAGGTTATTTGTTTCAAATCCAATTTTAATGAACAACAGAAACTTCAGTGGAACCAGAAGTTGACCACCAATTGCTGAGTGTGCATGCTTATCTTCCATGTGTTTGCTGCACTGCAGCTAGATATTGACAGGATGTTTCCCTTGTAACACTCTTCAACTACATGGATTTTCATAAATCAGGTACCAAGACATTGGAGAGAGCAGTGTGACTTATGACAAATGAAAATATCGCTGCATGTAACCAGACTACAGGTGTTAGAAAGTTGAAGCTAGTTGATACTAGATGTCAATGCTTAGTTTGATTCAGGTTGTCTTCCAACAGTCAGGTGAAAACAGGTAATATCAAATTTAGGAAAGTGCCTATGTTCCACAACAGCAGCTTAGCAGATAAACTTTTTTTCTATCCACATGATTAAAAAAAAAGTAAGAAAAAATAATCACTACATGTCATGGGGGAAAATATGAGAGGAAAAATCAGAAGTGGGAATGGAAGACTCATCTTCACAGACAGATTAAATATCAGATCATGGCAGGAATTCTCTTATCCCATAAGGCATTACAAGTGTCTTTTTCTATAAAGCAGGGGATGGTAAAGCTTATCAAAGATTTGACAATGAGTCCCATATGTTTCTAGAAGGCTCATGTATATATTCCCAAATAATATAGGAGAGTCACCAAGGTCATCAGTGCAAGTCCACTCAAAGAGAAGCGACTATTCCTCACTTTAAGAGCAATGGCTCCTAGAGCAAAGTTTCTGGTTGGTATCCAGAATACTATGAGTTTTTTGCATGGTTGCAAAATGCTCTTTCAGAGTTTCATGTCCTAGAAAGACTGGGAGATTCTCCTGAAAGTATTTTGCAACATAGGGTTGGTGAGCTTAAAAATTTCTTAGTCAAAGTATACTTTGAATTTGCTTTAGTCTATGGGAATAGCCTGTCCTATCCATCTCTAAGTCTGAAACCTACCATTATCTCAGTGCCGCTCCTGGCTGCTCCCTATCTTGGTGTGAGGGAAGAACCAGCTCCTCTTCAATTATTCCTGGGTTTGGATTCAGGCTCCGGGTGCAGCCTTGGAGGGGCAAAGGGGCTATGAGGGACAGATCTAGATTCAGATTCTCATTTCACTTTCACAGACATTTATAACTACAAACACACACACAGAGATACACCTACATCCCCAAAAACCACATGGATAAATACAGTGGCACAACTGCAAAGAGCATCACCTAATTATCATCAGTCAGTATGGTAGCATGCGCTTTTGTTATCAGTATGCCCAAAGCTTTGACTTAACCACTAGTAAGTTCTGGGTCTCCATTCCTACAGGAGAGAAGACCACTTGAGCCAAGGAGGCCTCTATTGCTAACCTCAGGACAACATTTTAAGCAAAACAAGTCGGTTCTTCACAAGTATAATTTTTTTCCTTCACTTCATGTAACCTCTGACCTCATGTCTGAAAGTGATGGATGAGATGAGACAGAGCCATGGGAGAAGACCTGAGGATAGTTGCCGGCATGCTACAGCTAGCAGTCATTAACAGGCAAGGTTTCCTCAGAGGGAAATAAGAATTATTTCAAATCAAGAAAAATAAACACCATAAGAATCAGTTGTGCAGAGTGGCTCACATAAAATATGAATGTGGCCAAGGTTTGCAAGTCCAAAGGGAATCCAATTTTGTGAGCTTATTGCAGAAGAATGCAGGCCCCAGCCCTAAGGTCTTATAAAAGCTGTGAAATGAAAGAGTAAAGCCCTTTCTGAACATACAGAGAGCACTGCATTAAGGACTGCAGCCTATAACCTTTCAGGCAGTCCTCCAGTACTGCAGTGCCCTCTTTATTTGTCCAGCATAGGCAGAAGACAGGAGGAGGAAAATGTTCCCTGGCAAGTGCTAAAGTGAGACTTTGGTATATGGAAAAGAAATTTCTCCTGGTGTTTGTTTTGGCAGGAATAGTTTTAGCAGACACTCTTACAGTCCCATGCACTTGCAGAGCAGGACTGCAGTTCACATATTATTAAAAGTCCGGGGCTGATCTCTTTTCACACAGCAGTATTACTAGAGCTAGCAGAACACAGACAAAGTTGTTTGGTCAGAAAAGGCTTTTTTCCTTAAAAAATACAATAATATTTTCTCTGAATAGAGCAAGTTGATTGGCTTCAAGCAACAGGGAGGACAAGGTCCTTCTAAATGACAGTGCTGGGCATTCAAAGTTGAAACCCCATATCTTTATTTCCCAGGCACTCGAGCTGCCAGCAGCTGCATTTTCTCATTGCCTGACTTTGCACAAGGGAACAGGGAGCCTGGGAGAGGCAGATGACCCTGGTCTACCATTAGAGCTGCACTTCATGATAAGGCTCCTTAAAAATGTTGCTGACCCATGGGCAGTTAATTCTCTGCACATCAAAGAGAGCTACAGGGGTGAGAGTACTTTGTCTATATATTCTAGCCCAGTTTTGTGCCTGTTAGAGTGAAGTGGTAATAGAGGCACATATTCTTGCAGCTTCCTGGTGACTGGGATCTCTGGGTATCCATCCTACTTTCAGTCCCAAGTAGGTCATGGATGGTTATGTAGGCTATGGATGCATCCCAAATGCAGGCCTGCCTAGTTCTTGACAAAACTCTCTGGGATCTCACCCTGGACGTCTAAGCTTCCTCATGGTCTGATGGAGACAGGGCAAAGAAGTTTCCAGGAATGGAGAAAAGAGCCCATTCAGTTTTCCACAACCCACCTGCTCCATGCCTCTCCTCACACACAGTAGTAATCCCAGGAGACAGCAGTTTTGCCTCCACATCCTCCTGCATGCAAAGTCCTCTGCTCACAGGGTAAGCTGATGGCCTTGGAACCCAGAAACAGCCATTCTATGTAAAGCATGCAGCTCACTTACAAGCTTTGCCACGTTGCCTGTCTTTCATGACACTTAAAATACGCCTTATTGGCTGATTATCCTGGAGTATCATATATGGTGTAGAGTTAGTGAAACAGTGGCATAAAAGAATAATATTCATCCCATGTGAATGAAGAAATCATAGTCTTTCTTGGTCAAACTTACCACAATGTTTATTTACTAATGTCAAATACTAAAGCGCTGCCTTTCTCTTGAAACATATTCTTCACTCTGTGTATACAGTACTGTTTTATTTAACATGCCTTGAAGCCAGAGTGTGTTGTTATTTTACTTTTTGAGAGTTCTGTAGAGCTAAAGTGAGAGCAAATAATTGGTTTCCACATGTTAGTATATTCTCAGAGAGCTCAGTCATTCTCTTATGAATGGCAAGGTCAAAATCAGAACCAGTGATCCAGAGTTTTTTACACTCTAGTCCTGTAATTGGTAAGAACTCAAAACATCTCTCTCTTGCTTGGGCAAATAAAAGCCACTATTGGAAAATGTATTTTTACCCATGTCTGTTTCAAAAAGTGATTAGCCAAACCAAACCTCAGCAGGTTTTCAAGTTCACATCATGAGCTGGTGAAAATCTGTGAGCCTTCTACTGATCACATGCAGCCATCGAGACTTGGAAACACTTGATATTTGTATATCTTGCCATACCGCTGTCCTTCTATTTGCCACACTACAGCCAGTGAAGACTGAACTGAGCAGCATGCTACCCAGCAGCTTGCTATGGAAGGATCAGATTCAGCACTTTTTCAGATTGCACTACTGGAGAATTACTTGCTTCCAACTGATATTTCTCCCTTTCTAGTGCCTTGATAGCTGTCTCACTTCAGGAAATATTTTACAGGTGTGTTTGAGAGCCAAGATCCTCTTGGCACAGAAAGGCTGGGAGCAGGTGTATAAATCTGACAAAAAATGTCTCTGCATTCAGTGGATGCTGATTTACTGTCACTTTCTTACCTATGATAACTTTAAAAGACAAAGGTAAAAAAGACCAACTGTTTGATATTAATCACTCAACAGAACCATCTCTTTCAAAAATCATACCACTACAAAACTATGAACATTTTTGTCAAATGAATGGAAAAGTTTGAAGAGCTAGTGGCATCGATAGTTTACACTCAATACACCTCTCAGTCTCCTATTAATAAAAAACCAAAAACCCAAGAAAATCAAGAATCCAAGCAGCAAGTCAAATAATCTTGAGTTCCTCAGGCTGAGGAACAGGGACACAAAAACTTCTCGGCTTGTTAGAAACAATCGTATGAATAGTACTACAGCCTATTATTTCTTTTTTCCTGCACAGTTACAGAGTTTCCAAATGAATACAGCAACGAAAATATTTCCATGTATTGGGATTCACAGAAGTAGTACAAATATCCTGCTACTTACCCATAGGCATTAAAAATAAAACCAGACAATTTTTTTCAGGTGACAAATTTATATATAAAAATAAGTTTATATTGTACAGTCCTGCTAAAATTCACATTGTAAATATTTATTTTAAATCAATAATTTGTATTTTTTCATTAGACCCTCCTACTCCTATCAGTGTTTATGTAAAGGCATTTCCACAGAAAAAAACCTAAGAGTTTTTCTCTCCCATCAGAGTTTTTTCTATAACATTTTATAACCAAAGACATGGCACCTATACAACCTCACTTCACGCTACCTAGAAGCATTAGGAAAGGTTTCTATCTTTAACTGTGCTGAGGTGCCTGGTTTGGCAGAGGGGATCCCATATGAGAGAAAGAATTCCTTTTAGAAATTTAAAATAAAAATTGTTTTGTACTTTAGAGAGCTAAAGAAAGCAGAGCTGTTAATTTCCATACTTCTTCCTTTAAAAAAAACATTAAATGGATGACATAATTTACAGAGAAGTTGGTCTGATCATAAAGTGGCCAAACCTGCAGGAATATTTTAATAATACAATTAAAATAGCCAGGTTGGAAGAATATAGAGCTTTCTCTGACCTAAAATTAAACTGGGCAACATCCAAGAATTTTTATTTTTCACTTCTGCATATGCCAAAGCAAATACCAATAGGACACTTCTAATCCTTCTTATTGAGCTGTTCCTGATTCTCGGAAGTGCCCCTATTCCAGTCCTTCAAGAAAACAAGCAATTAGCCTATGTTTAATAATCACCCTTCTCATTGACAGCTCCCAGGATAGCCAATGCTGTTGTTAAGTGGTACAGGGAATGAAATTACCAGAGGCACTTTCCAGATAAATCACAACATATCCTGATCCCTGCATGGACTCTCCTTACATAGAGACCCTCCAAGATCAGCATACCAGAAAGATGACCTGGTGTAGGCATGTTTGCATCTCCTAGAGGGCTTCCCAGTGTTTTGATTTCTTCTTGATATGTCTTCAGCCCTGCAAAGTACCACTCATTCACAGGGCCTATCTGTGTGAAGACCCTCTAAACGAAATCACAATCCACAGGGAGGGTGGCCACTGCTGTCACAGTGTAGGAGTTTTGAGCCTTGTGCCATGATTGTTTTTTCATTCTCTTCACCTTTGAAAACCAACCAACAAAACTAAACACTGTGCTCAGTCTTCCTGTGTTGAGTACAAGTGATGAACCCCTCCTCTTGCACCCCTCAGCCATGCTTCCCCATGGCCACATTTGTCCAGCAGTTATCTGTATACAATGGGGCTTGGGGGCTGCCCTGCAAAAGCCAAGTCCTCCATTTCCAGAGCTCTGCCCAGAGCTTTGCAGCCTGCATTTACGTCTGGCTTCAAGAGCCCTGTCATGCTCCATGCACATATCTGTGGCATACAAATCAAAGCTTGACTGCTGAGCCTGAATACCTCTCCCACTTTGATGTCTTAGTATTGCTTACCAATATCTCCCCTGTGTCCTTGGTGAAATCTCTGCCTGTGTGGGAAGGAAGAAATCCTCACCTTCCTATCTCAGTCATAACCAAACAGACCCCTTTTCAAAATTTATTTCTTCAGACTACAAAGCTCTGTGCATTTCAGCTGATTAATCATATTGGACAACAACATGCAGTGTCCCCTAGAGTATAATCCCTATGGCACAACTCCTGTTTCCTGCCATGTCTGTCTCCTTACTGTCGCTCATGCTGGCTACAATTTAGGAGAAATAATGAACCTCAGACAAGCAGAAAAAAAAATTAGAGCACAAAACCAGCGATGATCCCACTTAGCAGCCTGTTTGTTATCTGATGCTTAAGTGTACCAGGAATAGCAGAGAACTGGATGAAAGGAAACATAAAAACAAACAACAAAAAAGATGTGGTGCCAGACAAAAAGCTTATTCTACCCAAACACATGTTGCCAGAATTGTTCCTTGTGAGCAGAAGCTGGCAGAGAAGGGAACCTTCAGTTAGAAGATTAAGAAAAATAGCATTAAAACATTTTATCTAAAAAAAAATTTCTTTCTACTTGATATTCTAAATAAAGTACACAAATTCTACTGTAAATAAGAAGGACAATGATATGTAGGAAACTAATTTACGAACCAGGCTTATAGAAATTTTGTAGCATGACAGAAGGACATAAATCAGTGGCATGGAGAGTTCAAGACAGTAAGAAGATTTCAGAGAGTGCTGGGAGTGAAAGGAATTCTAGTAACAGAGGCATCCCAGACCCAGAAAAAAAATTCAATTACTGTTAGTAAAATAAAAATCCCAGAACTGTGCCATATAACTTCATCTTATAGCTGAGAAAAAGCCAGAGACAAACTTCCCTCCTCACAAGGAAATACTTTCCACTTAAAAAAAGAAAAAAAAAAAAAAAGATCATCATCAACAGAAAAACTCCACAGACCTAGGAAAAAGAAAACAAGGTTACATTAAACAGCGAATAAAACAAGTGATTTTTGAAAGACAAAACTAAAAATTGTACAACAGGTCTGGATGAAGTGTTCAAGTTCATGCATTGAGATGATTTAGAATATGATGAAAATTCCATACCAGAGAACTGATTGAAAATAAAATTCTGCAAGAGAGGTCTAATAAATGGGTGTCCTGGGTAGTCAGAGAAATGGGAGCTGGGTTGGGAAAGCAGAGTGAAGCAGTGTTGGGAGGTAGCACCTATACTGCACCTGACCAGAGTATCTTGTTACGAAGAAAAGGGAGGCACTGATGCCTTCCAGCCTCCAGGGACACTCCACATTGCTGGCACCAAAGCTGATGGCAGATTTACACTGCACTTACCAAGGACCAGCCAAACTAAGAAGCATGTAATAAAGTGACATCCTAATTGGAACCGTGGTTTTTGCACTAGCTTTTTGCACAATTAACAATACCAGGTAAAATTACAATGAGGTCTAGAAAGATGGAACTAAAAGGAAATTTGGACTAACAAAATAATGACAAGTTCAGATCACCTCTGAATGTGCATCACTTGGGAAGGTACATTGAAGACAATGTTTAGTTCAAGACAGTCAGCTGAACAACTCTTCTATCTAGGAACAAAATGAGGCAGAGATCATAGCGAGAGTCTACTCTGGAAACAGATGCTGAAAAAGATTTGAGCTCCTTCTGGCTATTCAAGTGAATGGCTTTCCAATTTGACACTGGTCAACAAGTGTGATCCTTGAATATATTAAATGCAAGGATTTTGAGAAGGATCAGAACAGTCTTTTCTGGCCATCTACTATACGCAACATCCAACACTAAAAGCAAATTGAGCCTCCTTTATAGACATAAAGATCTAAACAAACTTAGGGAATTTGACACAAAATAAATGCAGGCTCAGGCCCCTTATTTTCAGACACTGAAAACATATGGTCCTATCTGCAGAGCTTTTAAATTGACTGTGATCTTTCAGTATATGACAGTAGAAGGGTGGTTTTGGATAATGCAAAAATATGAAAAAGAGTGTGAAAGGAAAAGTTGAGCTTCTTATCAGGAGAAAAGAAACAAATATTTTTCAAACAGTGTAAATTATTAGCTTGGGTTACACACTGAGCACATGAAAAAGATATTTAAAGCCAGACAACTAGAAATACATGGCAACAAAGTCACAAGTTACCAAGAAAAAATAAAGGGGAGTATGACACTCTCCCTCTCCTACAACTTCTCTATCAGGTGATCCTACAAATCATTAGGTCACATGTAAATGTCAGTTATGTATACTATATATTAGGAATAGTTATATAGACCAAGACCCACACTTCCTGTAGGGACAACTGAAATTTTAGGAATAACTTTCCAGGCAAGTAGAAATCCATACAAATTACAATAGGACCGAAACAAAAAGAAATTAAAAGTTTATTATGGAAAGAAAATGTAGAAGTTACAGCTGCCAAGAAAAGAAGGCAGGAGGGAGGAAGACCAGAGGTCAGGTAACTTCATGTACTAAGCACATTCAAGATAAGAAAGTGAAATAATACCTGAGGTGATAAGAAGAATATGCAAACATCTCATGAAAACTAAGTCTGCTGATTCTAGATTTCCAGAAAGCATTAGTGTAACCTGAAAATAATGTATAAGAGAAGGAACTGTCAGGCACAATACTTCAAGGAACAGAGAGAGCTAAGCAGATGGAATTTTCCATCTTCTGAGGTAAAGCTTCCTGTCATCTCTGCCACCCCAGAAGCTGCTTGTGTGCTCAGCAAAGTTCCCTTCTCAAGGGCTCTCCAGTGGCCTTGCTGAAAAGCTCAAGGCTGCTGAGACTCTGATTGTTGAGTCAGGAGTGGAGTCCCTGGGGGACACCAGCAATGAAGTACTGAGCAGCCTGCACCAAATTGACTGAAGGTTGGTCCCTCAGTGCTGGGTGTGTTTAAGACCTCACATGCAGGAAGAGAAAGACTTTTTTACTCAATTGAATTCTCAATTGAATTCTTCTTGTTCTCCAGACAGCAATATTTCATTGTCATGTGGACAATTTTTGGGGGATGAGAACAAGGAGAAGCTCTAATGATGCACCACCTGTACTATGTAAAAAGGGACAGAGCAGGAGGAAGACCCTTATCTCTGAAGCTTTGAAAGTGACCACAGAGCAGACACGGAAAGTCACAGCACGCTCCCTGACAGTCATCTCATGTACTGCAGATTCTGAGCCCACATAAGGATGCGGCCTTACAGTGTAGAAGTTGACAGGTCTGCATTACCATGCCCTCTCTAAAGTCCCTGGGAGATCTGCTGTGAGGGTCAAGAAACTGTGCCAAATGCCCAGATTGCCTTTTTGCTGGCAGGGAGTGATGAATGCAAAATAATCACTCTCTTTACCAATGGTGTCCATAGGCTAAAAATGAAGCAAAACAGAAGCCAAGTGAAGTCATCAGCCACTAAACAGTACAAAAGTTTGCACAAAACCTACTCACTGGGGCTGTGATGTCTCAAATAGTTCTGGATTGAGCCACAGTAGACATCTCTGAATTATCATTTTTCTTAATGGTTTCTGAATGTAGGTTTTTTACATGTTCTGCGAAATTACATGTATTTCACAAGTTTTTTCAAATCTTAATACCCTCAGTTCAGAGAACAGAATCTAGCTGCTCTGCTGATAAAGCAAATTGAAAGCTGAAAATCACCTTTTAAAAAGGTAGAAAACTTGGGCCAATTTCTGCTGTCAAAGATTTCTATTGACCATTGTCCAGCTATGCAAGCATTCCCAAAAATAATGTCAAAGGCAAGATGTTCAAAAGCATTTAGTTCTTTTTGAAGTCAATAGTCAATCTTCTAATCCTACACATCTCAAAGATTCACTTCCCTGTATTCAATTCCCTGTAATATATCTAATCTTCCTATTTACAGATCATGTGGAAATAAAAGACTCACAGAACATACTGTATGTGTTTCTGCAATTAACATCTCTCCATCAGCATTACATGGTCCAAACTGGTCACATCTGGTCCAAAACCTCTTTCATTAGAAACCCAGTACCCCCAAGTCAGCATTTCAAACAGTGGAGCTACTTATATCTTTGCAGAGAAATAACTAAATATTACCCATGATGAATGATCAGTCCAGAAGAAATACAAAAGCAGACTTTGTCCCATGAACCATATGTCATTTATGTTATTTAGTTTACTCCCTATGAAACACACAAAAAAGTACAAATTTAAAGTTAAAAATATGAAGTAATCACACATAATTTTTGTAGTATTAAATAATTCTAGCACATCTTGCAGGATGACTCACTGAACTTCAAACAAAAAAAATATGAGTTTGTCAACAAAATTATAAAGTAAGCTGAAGAATATAAATAGCCAGTGAAAGAGAAAATGAGCATGCTTGAAATGGCTGGTTTTGCAGGCCATCTATTAACTCCACAAGAACTTTCAGAGCCACTACAGACTATTTGCAAAATGGACAACAGATGCCTAGGAGCTTTAATATTTTCTAGTTTTCACTAGTAAATATAATCAATAAAAAATGCAAAGCAGCACACAGAGAGAATGAAGCAGAGAAATATTAAAGTGTACCAAATAGGATGGTAGAACTTAGAAGAAAGATGGAGAAACCTAATAAGAGAAGTTGTCTCAATGATATCTGAGCCAGATAATCAGTGAAGAAGGAAATAAGAATACTGGTCTGGAATAAGAAATTTCAGAAAAGACAAAATATCCATAGTCCTACATGAAGAAATGCCTCAAAAATGTACCAGCCACAACATTAAAAAAAAAAAAAAAAGTAACAAGCTCAGAATGCTGAACAAGCCCAAAACAAGCCATGGGACCAAATAGAGTAACAAAATCCTTCCCACGATATCAAATCTACAATTTGTATAAGGAGTCTTCTATCAAAAAATGCTATAGGTCTGTTCCTACAGATTTCATAAAAGAATGCCTTCCTTCCCTATGAATAACTAAACACAGGTTCAGTGTCTTGAACTAAAGTAGAAGCACCATTCATGCAAGTCAAAGAACTGTTTAATATTGAGTTTTAACAGAAAAGAAGGCAGAACAAAGACCAAAGCCACAGTAAAATTATTCAGTTCTGCTGCATGAAACTGAAGAATAATTCATACCACAGTCTCCATATCTCTTAGATTATTTTCAAGGCAAGAAGGAGAAAAACAAAATTCCAGCTAAAAAATTTTATTCACAAAATAACAAAAAAATACCCACAGAGACAGTCAAGGATACATCAGTGTTCCATGGCACCAACATTCCTGCAATTACCTTGCATTTCCTGTATTACAGTGATTCCTACACACAGAAAAAATAAATCCTTTAGCTGATTAGTCTTTTTCACTGGGCAAGAAATTAACTTCAATGACTACTTATTATTTTTAAAGGGTCTCATTGTTTAAGTTGTTTTTTTGTGGAACATAGGAAATATTTCTGTGAAAAAAAGAGCTGTTTCTCTTTTACTTGAAATCCTCATGGATGAGAAGGAGACACAGGCAATATGTAATGCCTGTGAAGATTTCACCAAGGACAAGAACCTGAAAGTCATCACTTGTATTAAGATGAGATGAAGCAGAGAAGCCTGAAGACTTGAAGATTTCTGGGAAGAAAAGGATGGATAAAAGAAGGCAGTTGCCTCTACCATAAAGGCTCTCAGTATAACATCATGCCTATGAATACAGTCATGCTACTATGGGAAACAGGCCTTTATAAGGAATTTCATTAATCAAATCACTGGCATGAGCAGCCTTATTACAGACTTTATTCTCTAAGCTGTAATCCCAGAAAAATTCCAGGGAGAACGTAGAAAAGGAGTAGTGTTACTCCCAGAGCTCTAGGAAGTATCTCAGGGAACCAAAGGATTTTATTTTAAACAAACCACATTTAGAAAAGCCAGACTTTCTTTATAAAGACCATATCTGAGGACCAAAATATATAGCCTGGTTTTTGACAGGGTTGAGAGTCCTCTGGTAGGAATTTACATAAAAGTGGACATATTGGCTTCATATTTTTCTTCAGAAATTTGAAAAATTTTGGATATTCAACTGACCCTACAGGCTGACAATAGTTGGTATTCTGCTCAAAAATAATGATTTTTCTTTCCTGTTTTTGTATCACAATGCCAAAATAGGCAGGTTGGGTTAATTCCAAATGCACAAGTACAGTTTGGAGCTTGCACCAGACCATGCTCTTTATGCTTGGAAGTGCTCTGTGAACAACCAAGCAATAGGACAATGGCAAAAACAACTCTTGTCTTCCTCTGATGTCTTCTAGTTTGTGCATTTGAACATGAGAAAAGGGGACCTATCATGGCACATAAAGTTATGATGATTGCAAATAATAGCAGTCAACAAGGCTGTTACCTCTTCATATACAGAAGGGACATGAAGTAGAGGAAAGATCCTAAAATTTCAAATACCATGGCCAGCAGCATTGCTAGTACATTGGGGAAGTTGATTGCATTGAACCTGAGTGGGGATGTATCAGTCTTGACTAAATTACACATATACACAGTGGCATTCCCAGGCACAGAATGGGAACAGAGCGGCCCACTTCTGTGACAGTCAGGCACATATAAACAGCCTGTTCGGAATTATGGCCAGGCCTTTTGTTCTGCCAGGTTGTGTCAGGAACAGCTCGAGGAGAAACCTGGTAGGAATGGGCCAAATCCATGTCAAGAAAGGCTGTAAAACCCTCTGACCACAAACAACACCCTAGTAGCTGATGCTCCAGCTAAATTTCATAGCATAGCTACAACTATACAGTAATTCTAGGCTACTCTTTGGGCAGGGCAAAACAGCAGGCGTACATGAACACAAAAGTGCATGTAGGCTGTAAAGGCAGTCTATGGCTTGGGAACAGTAACAGAAGTTCACTTGGAACCAGACAGAATGGCAACCCCTGTCGAACTTTATCAGTAGTAGGAGAAACTTGCTTTAGATATTTCTGTCATCTCCCTGCACTGAAAATTCAGGATCTTCTCGCTCTCTTTTAGCCTTATCCTTAATGAATCTTCTTAATATTCTTGAGAAAAAAATGTCCAGTGTTATAGCCAAGCAAAAGACTCTCCAAAAGGAAATGTCTTCTGATGACAATCTGTGGCACAAGATCATGCTGAACATATTTCCATAAATCACAGCATGAAGACATCATTAAAACTAGAAATAACAGTGTGATCAACAAAGTGCTCCCATTTGCTGCTGATAAAAAATGTGTTACATGGGAGCGCGAAAACAGAGAGTAACAATGATAAAAATAAAAAGGATTCAAACTCGTACAAATGGGCTTTGACTAAAAAATCCTAGTTTCATACTGAAAAATGTTCCCTGCACTGAGTTGACAAGCTAATGTCCAGGATAATACTGTCTGGACTGCAGTAAAGCATCCTTTAGGATGCTCCATCAGCCCAAGACTACAAACAGTGCTCTCAGCTCTCTTCCAAATACTTGTGACTGTTATGCAGACTGCCCTGAGCACACATTGGCAATGGCATGCCTGAGGGACAGAGAGAGATCTCAGATGACACAAGGATGTCTCATTTATTATTTGTTAGCCAGCTTGTAGGGAAAGGTTTGGAACCCCACAGGGTGTCCATTGCTCTCCATGGATATTCCTCAGGAGAATGAATAATAGACATGGCACCACTTTTTCCTGATCAGGTTCTTTGCATCTGTGACATGTGGTTTACTTTTTTCAAAGTCAGGTAAGAGATTTGTTTGAGATAGAGAATAGATGGATCAAGCAGACCTTTAAAGATGATACATTTTCAAATGCTAACCCAAGTTAAAAAGAGAGAAATAACTCTCAAAAATACATTTCTTTTTCCTGAATTTTGCAAATAACATCTTAGCCTTGCTGTTTTGTGAATATACATACACGTCCACAAATATGCTTAATACTATCATCACAGCCATGTCATCACTGTGAGAGGAGCCAGGTAGTTCTATCTCAATATTTATCAGCATTTAAACTGTCATGTAATTCCATATTATTTAGTTTAAACATTGATAAAGCAGGCATAAAGAACACAACAGACTCTGCTTGAGTGGGCAGAACTGCCAGTACAGGAGAAACTCTTCTTGAGTTGTTGAGAAAATGACCTAGCCATTGCCAGAGATTCCAATTTTTTGGTCCCATGCCAAAGCCTCTCAAAGCATTACATATGTTCTAAGAGTTGTAGTCAAACATTTGTGATGAGAGGTTTGCTTTGTACTCCACAGCCTTGTCCATTAAAAACAAAACTAAACTAAACTAAACTAGAAATCTTAGCTTCTTCACACAAAGACAGCTATTCTAACCCATTTGAATCTAAGACTGGGCCTCAAAACACACACCTCGCTCTTTACTGTACAACCAAATACACAAACCTCTTAATAAGACATACCCCGGTAATCTCTATGGAGTTAGAGGTAAGCAGGAGGTCACTTCCAAAATAAACCAGACTTTATTGCCTGTCTGGATAGAAGAAGTCAACTCCTGAGTTAGCTACTTGACATTCCCAGATTCTGAAGCATATCCTGTGTGCCCATTCAGTTGGGCAATGGTATTCAGTGGTGATTATAAAAGCACACTGCAAAACAGGCAAAGATTATCTGAGTTCAGAGATAATCTCTTTTATCATATGTACTTCAATAAAGGGTCACCAAATAGAAAGGAGCAAAAGAAGACTCAGGTTATAATCATTGCAATTGAAGCCAAACATCCTGAGTTTTTCTGACTGTCTTTCTAACATGTTTCATCTGCTTAAGCAATTACTTAATTGCCTATCTAAAAGACCAGTTTGCACATGGCCACTAGAATATGGCATGCATGAGTCTGCCCCACACAAACTGAAACAGAAAGTTGTTTTTCTAGCAAATAGATAAATGTTTTGGACATCAAGACTGGTAAAACCTATAGAAAAATCTTTAAGTACATTTGGCATACTGCAGCTATATCCCACTTAAAAGACGCTTAAAAATTGCTTAAAAGAGATGAGAATCAAAAATGATGAGGAGGACAAGGGCAATGGTTACTTAATTGGGTACCCTTTGTCCAAAAGCTGCCCTCCCCTGCATGTTGGAGATGACACACGTGCAGTGCTGGAATGTAAAAAGTACATGTATTTGTGATATGTACTCCTTATATTTAAAAACCTTCTCTCCTCTGACAGCCTGGTGGAAGATGACTTCTCATTGATCCACACTGAGTGTAGAACTGGCTGCCGACTATTCAGTAGCCTTCCTCCAGCTGCAGCTTTTGCTTTCCTCTTTACCTTCTCTCTCAGAGCCTTTCTACTTACAAGAATCCAATCTCTGGATTTGACTGGATTATTGACAAATTATTCATCATAGCGGGAAGAGCTGATGAATGAATAATGTCATATTCACTCAGATGTATAAGATCTTATGAGTGAGGAAATACCACTCAAAATCTGTATCTTAAATTTTCCTGAAACTGACTTACATTCTTAATTGAGTTTAGCATTTATACACACACAAAAAGACAGACATCCACTATGGTAAGGACCTCAAGAGTAAATTACTACATGCACAATTCCACAAGGTCTTTGCTCCGCTTGATCTAGTAAAATAATCAGCTTTGGATCTTTGCCTGTGCAGAATCCAGAGATAAATGCTCTACCATCATGTTTGTCACCAAGGCACAGCTGTCAGGGATTCAGCCTCTCAATAACTTCATCTGGGAAAATGCATCTATACGCCCACTGTTGGCATAAGCAGCCCGTTTGACCTTTCCTGTGCAGAATGTAGCATTTTATATACAAATGATTTTCATGAACAGCTGGTCAATGGGTTAGCACAGGGATTCATTTACTCACCTTTCACTTAGACTTCTGCCCATTGGGCTAGAAATTAACAAATTCCTATGTCCTTAATGTTTTTATCTCTGACAAAGCCAAGCAATTACAGTATTTTTCTTATTTCTGTCAATATAAAGCATTTCCTTAGAATTCCAAATGGATATGGTACATCAGAGTCCTTAGAAAAAGACATGTTCCCTACTCAGGGAGAGTTGAAAACTGAAGTCATGCATGACACACACATAACATTTGGCCAGCATTGGACAACTTCTCAGAGCACTCCAGAAACACTGTTTATCACTTCTCCAGTTACTGCTTTAAATATCTTCTCAGGCAAGAGCAAGACCTAGGAACTACATTCTGCTCTGCAGCAGTCTTACAATATTTGTGGCTTTTAGTCACCAGAACATGGTCACACATCCTCAGATCATGAAATAATAATTTCAGGATCACATGAGTACATCCTACATCACTGCACTGGAGCACACACCTCAGTCTTAGCACCCCTTTAGATCTTAAGGTTCTTCTGAGTTCTACCCTTTTGGTACAAGAAAACAAACTATAAGACGAAAGAGAAACAATTGAGCTATTTCTTTCCTATATATTTTGAGATTCTAGGTTTTTGGTCTTGACTTAGAGGACAGATTATTCAGACTATGAAATAGCTGCCAAACTTATCATGCATGGCATTTAGCTGGCAAAGGGTGTATTACTGCCAAATGCCTAATACACTGGGCATATTGTATTTGTACCATCTGGGAGAGTAAACAGTGACGGGAAATAACCACAAACAGGTGTTAATGTTAGCCCCTTAAGGGTCATTAAAAAAGTATGGCATTGAAAGAGCCCACACACAAGTCCTAGCAACTGGAGAAGGTGGGATTCCAGGGAGCGTAAGAGAGTATTAATTTGTCACACACAAAAAATCTGTTCTTGATTGCATGTCCTCTACATGTCCTTTTTCCTCTTGCCATACCACATCCTTCAGCTGAGCTCCTTTTGAATACTCCTTCCTTTTCCCTTTTAGGCAACAAGATCTATCCTTACCCCAGCCAGCCAATATAAACACAGTCCTGAATTACTCATCTTTTTCAGAAAGCCTATCAGCCTCTTAAGACAACTTCATGCTTCATGCATTCTTCAGAGAAGAAACACTATCTCAATTCCCCTTTAGACATTTTCAGAGACATTTCACTACAATAAAAGGCCTCTGGCTTCTACAAAGTGTGATCCATATCACACTACATCCCAGTTTCCCCAAGGTTGCTTCCCATGTCCCAGAAGAGACCTGAAAAGGGTGCGTGACAATGGCACTGCCTGCTTTTACCACAGTGGCACACAAATCCAGAATAGAGATCTGGATTACCACATGGAAATGCAATGGGTACCGTGAGACAGCCCCATAGGTGAATCTATCCTGATACATAACTAGTCACATCCTTTTGAAAACATCAAAGCAGAACATACAGAGTATTGCCCTTTATCTTCACAGAACATTACTAAATTTCCAAAGCAAATGTTAATACCTAAATGAAGTCATAAAAAACCCCCAAAAACCAAAAAGACAACATTTTTGGATAAAGTATAAAGGAAAACAGATACTTCCCTACCCTCTGTCTCATCCTATGCAAAACCACAAATTTTCCCAAAATGACCCTGTTTTCAGACAAATGTCACCTAGCTAATATGTAGTGTTAATAATGCGTCACAAGAACCTGAGAGACAGAACAGACATACAAGGAAGAAGAGGCCAAGGAGCCCTTTTCTTTAGGAGGCAGACCCCAAAACTTGAGTTTCACACTGCAAAACTTCAGACTCTCTCTAATTCAGGCTATTAGTGTAAGAAAGAATACTGGTGGGCATGTGAATTTAGCCATTCACTAATAACAAAGCCTAACTGCTGAATAGATTAAACATTTCCAAAGATACTCTCATTTATTCTGGCTAGTGTTTAAGAGAGGAAAAGAAGAATATTTTAAAGGCCAGAAAATAGCTCCTTCTGTTTATTTCTTTGTTAAAAGAGTACGTGAAACACAGGCATAGATACACTTATCCAGTTCAAGAGTTGACCACAAAATTAGGATGTGTAACTGCTATCAGAGAATTGCTGTCACTGTTTAACTCCGCATGGTTATGTACAATACTATCCACCTGCAGTCCTTGGGCTTTGCACCAGTATGTGTCAGAGTACCACAGGATCAGAGACACAGCCATGCCAAATTCCATTTTGAGAGAAAAGAAAGTAAAAACAGTTGGAGAGTGTTTGGGCTTATTCAGAGGAGTCAATGGAGCTGTGCCTGCAAAGGCCACAGCCCCAAACTTCCAGGAACTGGCCACTGCCAAATGCCTTGTTGTTACTTGAACTGAAACAGATGCACACTTTTTCACACTGGTCATTTTCTAAACTAAGTATTTAAAAAAATTAAGTCCTTGCCTTTCTGTAAAATTGCAGCTCACCAGTTCTTCGTTAATTATAACCAGCGTGGAAAGGAAACAAAATGAAACTTAAAGAAAATTGAATAAACCTTTAAAGGGAGAAATATGTTTACATCACACCATTCCCCCAGTTCTGATACCTTTATTTCCACTTCAAACAATGTAAGATTATTCCTGCATCTGTATTTTGGTTTTCTTCAGATAATCGTACAACCTCTTCTCCACCTACAAAATTACATTAAACTAAGGAAAATCAAACACTCTGCAGTGCAAAATCTTTAGACAGACACTAGGAATTACTAAGGTTTTGAAACTTGGCCCCTTTGTGCATATGCTACTCTGCTGTTTTTAAGCATGGGAGTATAGTTGGTTTTTCCAAACAGTCTCTGCAAAATTCTGGGTTGTGTTCTAGAGAACAGATGATTTGGGAATGTAGGAAAGCTATCCAGTAAATAAGGCTGCTGTCTCCAGAATCCCTGTATTATTTGTTGTAGGATCTGGAAGACTTATAGAAAATAAGGCAAGAGGAGGAATGACTGCACATCAAAAATCTGGGAGAGTGGAGTGCCTAACTTTGGAGTGTTAAATTTCTTGCAATGTTATTAACTTTGCTCTTTTGCTGCAAAAACAGAAATGCCAGACCATATGGATTCTCGTTTGGGGCTAAAAGAGCATTTGCTTAGGCATGAAAATTATTGACCTTTAACCAGATAAGCCAGTGAAGGAAAATATGAAACATATTCTGCCAGTGTTATTTAAAAATGCTTTTCTGGCCATGGAGGAAAGTACAGATTCAACTTTCAAATTCTGGAAGAAAGCATTTCTACCTGGGGGGAATGTTTTTCCAACAAACTCCTTATGCTGCTTTGCCCTGATGTGGTGAGAGCTATCCTCACTGTCTGTTCTAGCATCTAATCTGGAAGAGGCCCTCTACATACTCAGTGAGGGCAAGTACTGAAAAATGCTCATCGTGGAAGTAAGTATGCTCTTGCTGTTCTGTGGGCCCTCACACTGGTATACACAGCAGCTGGAAAGGTGTGACAGAGGATACAGAACCTTCAGTGCAAGCAAAGATCCCTAGGCAAAATTTAGCTCAGGGCTCCAAAAAAGATTTTATTGAGCAAGCACAAATCAAGTTTTTTCAAAGGTACAACCTGACCAGACGGAGGCTAGAGAAAGCTCCATCTGGCAAAAGAGCAATCTCTCTGCCACAGCAAGAACTTTTCTACAAAGTATGCAGGTCTTCTCAATAACAGCAAAGAAAGTTTATTCTCCTGTACATATTCCCAGCAAAGGCAGAACTACTTCAGCTTAAACTTTAGATACATATCAGCCCCGACCAGATACATAACACAGAGTATTTCTCCTCCTAAAGATGTGAACTTTCTGGCAACTGAGAACAGCATCTCAGAGAACAGTGGCAGTCATATTGGAATATGATGTAGCTAAGAAACTATTCTTTCAAATAAAGCTTTTTCACAAATTGCCACTGCCAAAGTTTGCATATTTTAATGAAATCTGTGATATACAATTTAAAATATGTAAGTAAAACAGTTAAAAGTTAGATACTGGAGTATATTTTAAAATAAGTTTAAGCAAAGAAAAAATGACAGAGTCAGCTTTTATGAAATTAGAGCTGGTATATGCTGATGCAGAGATAAGAAATCACCAGACTCATGGTGCACCTTAATCAAGTGTTCCATTGGCAGTGTGCTCTCTTTTCACCAGTGTTTTGCCATATTCTCGGCACAGCCTTAATACATAATAGTCTTTCACATAGACATAAAATAAGCATTTTTCCTGTAAAGTAATACAGACTCTCTGCACAGAATTTGCTCCAAATTTCTTAAACAAGGGTTAACTTTGTCCTCAGGAGACCTAGTCTTCTTGTTTCAACTTGCATAAGTTTTTAAGCCATTAGAAATCTTTTATCCATTCTAGAATAGCAATCAATTTTTATGATAAAATATATCAAGTGTACCTCACAATACTTTCATACAAATATCTTGTAAATATTTTAAGCCAGCTGGGAGAGCACTAATTAAAAACCAGGTCAGAGTGATTCTCATAGAATTGGCCACATCAACTGAGATCTCAAACCCAAATTGTCTGAAATCTTACATTTTGGTTACAACAAAAAGTCTGGACTTACACTGTTATTGTGTAATAAGGGGAGATTCAAGCCAGACTAAGCAGTGACACCCAAGAAAAATCAAGACGCAATGTTTTTGAAGCAGCAGTTACTTCCCTCCTTTTGAAACTGACAGTCAAGGAGTTCAACTACACAGAAAACAGAATGTGGGAAAGGGCAGAAAGACCTATGAGGGCTGATTTATCTGAAAAGGTAAAAAGAACTTTATTCTTGTGTACTTGTACCTGGTAAGTCAGCAATTCAGGTAAAGGTAGCCTTATTCTCCACAGTAACCAATCCAGCAGTAAATTTTAAAGGAGCAAGAGTAATTTATTACTGTGATACAGAATGGTATATACAGGATTCACTGGTCAATTGCCTCTGTTTATGGGCATCGAAATACTCTCTTCTCAGAGAGTTAAACTGTCAAGTCAAATTATAGACAAGAGCATGTGGTGGCACAATGTAGAGAAATTTGAGCCATTACTATGCTTCTGCACAGTCATGAAGTAGAGAGCACCAGTAACCACCACACACACCATTTGGTGAGCAAGAGGGGTTACCCTGGCTCTTGCACTTGGCTCCCCTGTATGCAGAACCTCACACTGACAGAAGCCTTTCCAGACAGCAGAGTCCACAGCTAAAACCCTTAGGTCACACCACCTCATACACCGAAGACAAAAGACGTGACAAGGACAGACAGACCTCTCCAGTCCTGCACTGGGCCAAAGAATACTAACTTTCACTTATAAACAACAGTAACATGACATGAACCCAGCTGAAAACTCGAAAACTAATCTGGATACATGGAATTGCAATTAGAACAGAACCCTTATTGTTCAGAAAGGCTGAATGCCTGGAAAAGAAATGTATTTTGTTTAAATTCTGTCCTTAGTTACAATGCCACCTGGACAAAAGTTTAGCTAAATTAAACAGTCTAAGGAAACATCTGGGTTCTGCTGCAGTACATCCAGAACACGTCAACAGCACCACTCTGTGGATTAACAGTGAATGTTCTGTAAACTCACAAGCCGGCTTCCCAAGCCTTAGATCAATCATGTTACAGAAAAATTCAAGTACATTTATATGTATAGTATATATATACACTGACTGTTTCAGTGGTATAAACCTGGCACCACTAGAATTTAATGAACTACGTTATTTTACAGCAGTGTAATTGTGAATATAAACTGGCTTGCTCAGGTCATGTACATGGCATGCCTTCTACTCATTTCACGTAATTTCTTAAGAGTATCAGTGAGAGTGGTTGCATATGCTGAATTCATAACAGATGCCTTACACTGTACCAAAATGAGAACTTGACTCTGAATCACATCCTAGATTTACACCTATAGCTTCTCTTCAGTGGTAGCTGCAGCAGAATCCATGAAAGGCAGATGAAAGTCTGGTAGGAAATCAGTAATTTTAAAATTTAAGCAAATCTTCAACTGAAGTCCCTGGGTCTGCAAAAAAATGGGATAAAAGGAGCTTTCCTTCCAGGTCTGGGAGGAAATCAGGGCTGAGACTGGGGGATGAAACTGTGGGGGACCCATAGAGCTCCATCTTCAGCCCTCTGTTCTTCAACATCGTGGACACAGGACTGGAAGGGCTACTGAGCCATTTCACAGCCATTTTCTCCTGCGAGGAGTTGTTGACTCCCTTGAAGGCAGAGAGACCTCAACAAATCAGGGGTCTGGGCAATCACCCACCATATAAAGTTCAACACGTGCCAGGTTCTACACCAGGGATGGGGCAACCCTGGATGTGTGGGCAGACTGGGGAATGAGAGGCTGGAAAGCAGTGCCATGGAAAGGGACCTGGGGGTCCTGGCAAGTTGAACATGAGTCAGCAGTGCCCTGGCAGCCAGGAGGGCCAACCCTGTCCTGGGGGGCATCAGGCACAGCATCACCAGCCGGGCAAGGGAGGGGATTGTCCCCTCTGCTCTGCACTGGAGTGGCCTCACCTCCAGTGCTGGGGGAAACTCTGGGGGGCACAATATAAAAAAGATATTAAACTATTACAGAGCATCCAAAGGAGGGCAACAAAAATGGTGAAGGGCCTTAAGAGGAAGCCATATGAGGAGCAGCTGAGGTCACTTGGTCTGTTCAGCCTGGAGGAGACTGAGGACAGACCTCATTGTAGTCTGCAGATTCCTCAGGAGAGGAAGAGGAGGGGCAGGCACTGATCTCTGTGTTGACAGTGACTAGACCTAAGGGAATGGTCTGAAGTTGTGTCAGGAGAGGTTTAAGTTGAATATTAGAAAAAGGTTCTTCACCCAGAGGGTGGCTAGAACTGGAACAGAATCCACCAGGGAAGTGGTCACAGCACTCAGTGGTCTCAGGCAAATGGTGTGACTCTCGGGGCTGGTCCCGTGTGGGGCCATTTGGATTCAATGATCCTTGGGGGTCCCTTCCAGTTTATTCTGTGGTTCTGTGAACATGAGCAACTACAAAATTTTCTGCGCAGACTAACTGTCTCCCATATTGGACACTTCAGCCTGACAGCCAGCTGTCCGGACTCAAGATTGAGTTGAACAGATGTCAGCCAGTAATCCCACCTGATGGAGCTCAGTGGAATATAAGAAATATTTCCTATTTCCCCATCTCTAGCTACAGCAGTTTTAAGCAGTGAGTCCATGAGAAATGAGTGCAGGGCTGCTTGCACAGTTTCTGTGCATCCCACAGTGCATTTCACACCAGGAAAAGAAGTTATTACAAGCTTGTGCTTTTGTGAACAGATCTTACCACCTGTGCCATGGACAACCTGAGTTCACAGAATCATAGAATAAGCTGAGTTGGAAAGGACCCACAAGCATCATCAATTTTAACCCCTACACAGCACCATCCCCAGGAGTCACACCATGTGCCTGAGAGCATTGTCCAAATGCTTCTTGAGCTCTGTCAGGCTCGTGCTGTGACCACTTCCCTGGGGAGCTGTTCCAGTGCCCAACCACCCTCTGGGTGAAAAATTCTTTCCTAATACCATGCTAACCCTCCCCTGACACAGCTTCAGGCCATTCCCTCAGGTCCTGTCACTGGTCATCAAACAGGCTCAAGCACCTTAAGAAACCAGTGCACAAATAATTCCCCTTGAGCACGTCTAAGCTCTGGGTGTCTTATCAAGTTCAGGGTCTACTCATGTATCATTTAAGGGGTGCTTATCACCTGGGGTCGCAAGATCACACGCAAAAATGACAAGAAGGAAAATCCATTGTACCATTAGATCGTATATAGCATATTAGTTTGTCTGTAAATCTGAGGGGAAAAAAAATCAAAATCAACTAACCAACCAACCAAAAAACCCCCATCCCTGGTGCTTTGTTTAAATTGCTAATTACTGTTCTCTCGGCTGAGGCTTTCCCCGGCACAAACGAGTCTCCCCAGCTGGCTCTGGCAGGCGCTGCTCCGGGCGGCGCGGAGCGGGGCGAAGCGGGAAGAGGGAGGGCTGCAATTGCGGCATGTCCCCCTCTTCCCCCTTCGCCCCCCGGAGCGCCCTTCGCCTGGGGCAGGTGCTTGGCAGCTACACAGCACACAGCACGCCCTCAGCTCCCACCTCACGGCAGCGCAGCCTAAGCCTGTCAGGAGGGTCTGCGGGCGCCCAGGCCAGCAGCCCCCTCCCCCTTGGCAGCTCGCCCGCCGCCATTTTAAGGCCTGTGAGGGGAGCCGAGGCCGCGCTGCCGCCTTCGCCCTGCCCTCACAGGCGGAGCGGACGCCTCTCCGGCGTGGCGGCTCCGATGGCCGGCTTTTTGTCTTCGAGTTCTGTCTTGGTTGATAAAATTAAATGACGTTATTTCTTGTAGTGGCGCCCGACCTGCGTTAGTGTCTGGTCTGAAGGCAGCGGAGAGCTCCTCACGGCAGGTTTCCTGATGAGGGCAGCACGTTCTCCATGTGGTGATGACATCTTTGGCGTTCCCTCCAGGGGACGTACCAGCTTTCTGAATTTCTCCGTGTTAATGAGCCTTGAGGTTTTTATTTAGATCTTCTCTGAACTCTTTCCTGTTCAGTATCAGAACAAGATTAATACTGTTCAGGATCAAGACGCAAGATAATTCTGCAAATATACTAAGAGGCTATTTCCCTCTTCCTTCCATGAAATTGACAACTTAGAACGATTTTTGTTTCTGCAGATTTGTTGTAATACAACAATACATTCAGTTGAGATTTGGAGAGGAATGTGAAGCACAATGAGGGAGAAGACCTCTCCTACACTCCTGAAACAAACGGGTTTTCAAATTGGGCTTCCTCATGTAGACAAGAAGTTTTTCATTAACCAGGCCAATTGTAATTACTCTAAATGCAATGTCTAGTTGTTCTTAGGTATCTAAGGAAGGAGGACTAGTAAGTCAGTGAAACCTACCTTGTCGCTGTATAGGATTTTTTTCCCCAGGAAGTTTCAGACAATGTAGTCTGTATAATATACATGTATGCAGAAGCCATGTGACCAACCAAACGTGAAAATCTATGGTAAGGTCTTAGACATCATCGCAGTTACAGACTTACTGAACCTACCATTGCTGTTGAAGTTCAGCCACTCTTAGCCCTTCAGAAAGCATCTGTTGTGCATAACAAATACCTGCAAGAGGCAAGGCTGACCAGAAAACAATTTCCTGTTAGCATACAACTTGAAATGCCTGGGTTAGAAATCTCAAGCAGGCTGTATAAAGATCAGTTTCAGTGAATGGCTCAAGCAAGTCATCTTGCAAAGTCATCTCTAATTTCCGACCCATATCCCTCCTCTTATCTTGCCATACTGTTTAAGTTCCTCCTTTGCTTTCAGTATTAAAACCCCCAGTGTATTCTATGCTGTTTGCCACACCACCATTTCTTTACAGCCTCTAATTAAAGATCCCTCTGAATAAAGCCTTCTTGAACAGTTAAGAGTGCCTCTTTGAAAGGCCTCTTTTGTGGGTGACCATCTTGTGGATCACAACAAAGACAAGGCACTGCAGAAAAGACACTGATTTACTTTGTAGCCATTTCACTTGTCTCTGTCTCAAATTAATTAGTAGTGCTCAATTTTCAAATGTAATAACACTCTGGTGAGATGAATAGAGCTTTCAGGGAGTGAAACTACAGCATACCCTCCCACCAGCCTTGAGCAAGAAATCAGACTACAAATAGTGGTGATTAGAGGTGGTAGGTGATTGGGGATGAGGTGGAACTCAGGTGAATGGGACTGTAATTCACACACACAACCTCCAGCCTCCTGAAGTACTGGCATTTATATTATACATTATTAAGAAAGATATTCAGAATGATCCTCGCATTGGTAAATTGTAAGTGAAATACCATTTACAGTTATTTTGCCTGAAAAACCCCCACATTCTAATCCATGTGGGTTTTTTACTTCATAATTGTTTCCCGATGACTGTGTCTTGTTTTGCTTGTGCTTAAAATTTCCCCTGTATCCCTGAGCACCTTAGAATACAAATATCTGTGTCAGTGGAGAAGAGGCTACATCTACCTGAGTGCATATCCTGGTGTCCATATTAGAGCTGTTGAGTTTTCTCCATGAATTAACTGCTCTTGAAAACAGTGCTACAGCAATGTGCAGGCAGAGACTATATGGAAAAACTGCCAAAATCCAAGGCCTACGTCTATAGGGTTGTACAGGTCAATACCTTATGCTTGTGGCATGAGCGTCATAGAAACAAGTTGCCCTGGAGATGCCCCAGCTTCTCTGACAAACGTTCACCCGTGGAGCAGCTCTTTTGGAACCCTCCTGAGAACAATTCTCTTCTTTCTGTTGCCATTATTCTTCATGTCTTGCTCACAGAAGCTAATGTGGGTATAGCACAGTGAGTACTGCAGCTTTCATTCATCCCAAAGGCAATCATCTCTGTATTCTCTTTGAGTAAATCTCCAGGGATGCATAAATTCACCATAATTTGCATTTACTCATGAACAGCATCCCTGTAGGGTTATTGAAATTGCATGCTATATTATTTGAGTCATCATAGCTACAGCTGAAGGCCACAAAGCTCAAAAGGTTGCTTGATATTGGCTCTTGGCTCTCTTGCCTTGTGTGAAATTTTGCTGTAAAATATATAAATGTGCAACAAGTTTTGGCTACAAATGAATTACACTTCTCCTTCTCAGATATAAATAAGAACAGGAATCGACCTGTGCATTTTATTGTTCTGTCCTCCATGTGTAAGTAACCTTTAGGAGAGGAAAATTCATGTATGTAGAATATGAACTCCTCTCTGAGGCTTTGTTTTTATCTTCGGTGTGAGTACCCTTGCTGCACTGATTTGATTTGAGCATATGACTGCAGGATGTTTCATATCAAGTTAATGGGAATCTTGAAGCAAATTTACTTGTAGCAGGACAAGGTTTTGAAGAATGTCAAAACTCTCCATTCGAGGAGACAAAAAATAGGCATGTTTGTATGGTCAAAAGTAACTAGTGCAACTGATCAGTCTGCATACTTAGTACTCCCTATGTCCCCACTGATGGCAAACAACATCACTGACAGAAATCAAGCTGGATCTTTTTTCCACTCAGAAAATTAAAAGGAAAATAATGAGCCTGCTGACAGACAATCTGTGAAGAATGAGAATAGTGAAGCACAGCATATTAATAATTCAATATAAACTGCTCACCCTGCTTGTCCAGCAGGCACTGTCTTCTCCTACTCCTACTCTTTTTTGCTCTGCTTGCATCTGCCTGTAGTCCACCTGACTGGACAATGGTGCAACTGACCCCACTGAAATATTTTCCATCCAGCTGTGCTTGTTGCATTTGTGGCTTAACATTCAGCATATTCATCGATAAGCATTTTTTGTGCTTGTCTGGTGTCAACAAAGGCAAGATGCTGAGAAACATGGAAAATAGAAGAGCACAACTACAGGGAGTGGGGGTGGTGTGGAGCAGGATCACCTCTGTCAAGATTCCGCTGACAAAGACTTGTGGAGCCTGATAAAGCAATACATTTAAACCCATACATATGTCCCAAGCACTTCAGGGGGATAACCTGTGTGCTTATGTTTTTTCATATATCTAAGGGTGTATTGGGTTCTTTAGCTTCTTTATAATCCGATAAAGAAATTAAAAGCTTTGGTAAATCTTTGGCTATAGAAAAAATCTTACAACCTAGCTGTTTGTCTCGAAAAGCTCTTTGCAGTGACTGATGCTTATGTTTTGTAGGTGTTCTCTGAAGGCCATTATCCATCAGCACAGGGTTCAGCACCATCAAATGAGTGACTCACAGTTCAGAACTGTTTCTGAAAAACCATGCTTGATCATCTCTCCCCTTGAACAGGTAATATAACTGACCCCAGCCATCGCTCTGTTGCTGCCTGTCCTTGCCTATGTGCCCTGTCAGCCATGCATGACGTGAAACAGTATATGAGCTGACAGCCAGCCTGACTGTGTGTCTCTTCCGCATAATCACTTGAAGGAGCTACTCTGCCCTTAAGACTTATGTTAATCTTCCAGGTACAGATACCTCTGTGGTCTTGCTGCACCTTGTGCTTCAATTTCATGGTTTGTGGCTACAAATAATTTGCTTTCATTTCTCCCTGTGAAGCCAGTCAGCTCTAAGTCCTAAGTTTACACGTTGCAAGATAAACTCTGCCTTGAATATGACTATTACTTGCACCAGAAGACAGACCAGTGTACACTACAGTTGTGAAAATAACAGATCACTATGTGATGAACAAAGACTTACCTCCAAATTGCTAGTTGCACCAGGTGTATTTAAGATTACCACAAGTTCTTTTGTTTGTTTGTGGTTTTTGTTTTTAATCTCAGAGGTTCTAAATCTTTGAATAAAGTGGCCATATTGATTTCTCAAGTGTTACCACACTTTCAGAAAAGGATTTCTCAAACTATTTCCCTGTTTCCAGGCAACCTTGCTGAGGAGAAAGATAAATTGAACATTGTGCTAACAGATTGACATAAAACTTTGACAGCTATTTTTAACAAATGTGAATATAAAATGCTGCATCAAACAGCTTCATTCAAAATCTGTGATCTCGGATACTATAATACCTCTAATTTCTTTTTTTTTCACTTTTTCCTGATGCACACAATCTACAGAAAGCAATCCAGGTCTACAATTATTGGCAGGGTGATATGGACAGGTACGGTGCTTGTTAAAAAATACCTCTGACAGCTTCTTCTCCAAATTGAGAATAATCTGAGCTAAAAGACAAATTGATTGTGGACCTGAAGATAGCTGAGAGAAAGGTTGTCTGGAGAGAACAGAAACAATGAAATTTAGTTCTTTTTCACTTTTATAGACACTCTGGAGCTCAGTGTCTACACAAGTGTGATCAGTCATAGGTAAAGATAATAGGGGAACAGCTGTAAGCCCATTGTCAAGGTCAAGCAGAAGACCCGCTTCCCTCCAGTGCAGAAGAACAAACATCAGTAGGTGATTCACTACACCCATGTGATTGAGACCCAAAGAGACCCAAAGAGCAATTGTTTGTGGGCAACTAACTGCAAGCCTTGTCACCACTTCTTGACCTGTCCAATGGACCTGGTAGGGGAAAACAGGGATCAGAATCCTCAGTTGAAGCTAAACTTCTTTGAGTTTTGTGACAGCTAGAGCATTGTCTCATATGAAAGTATTAGCTAGTATGTTATACTATCCTATATTAAAAACAGAACAATGAAACATAATACAATATTATATTCTGCTGAACATTTGATTCAAAAAGGTCAGTAGTATACTACAAATGGTACCTTAGTGTGGCTCTGTGGAGCAAGCAGTTCAGCTCAGGTAATCACCACTAAAACGAGTGAGTCTGATTCTATTCCTTCTCTACTGAAGGCAAAATTCCCATGAAGTAAACTTAATTAGCACCCAATGAAATTTCGTATCTTCTCCATGCTGATTTACATAACTTTTAAGTCTAGCTAGGGAACAGTAAGATAAACACTGAATGTGAATGAGCTAATAAGGTTCTGCTTGGGATCAGGAGTCAGTGAGCATAAACTTCACAAATTTTGCCAATCTGTTTCTCTTAATGTCTGATATATTTTCTCCCTGGTTTTTGTTTGTTGTAGTAAAATCTTCAATATTTCAGTGTCTTACCTTTACCTCATATGTGTTGTCAGAAATCTGCCTTTGGCCTATTGGCAGAATTCTGCCTTTGGCCTATTGAAAAGCAGTTGTGCCCTATTATGTCTGTCATGTTTTGGTAGAATTAGCTATAGGGCTTACATGCTGAATAGTACTTCAGAAACTAAGGTAATCTTGTTTCTGAATTGCAGCATGCTTTGATCAATGACATTAGATTGTGTACAGGTTTCCTCTTCCCTCTCCTGATGCAGCAGTTCACAGCTGCAGGTCCTGACACTCGGATGGCCTCTGCTTCTAATGTGCAAGGGTTCTCCATTCACCAAGCTCCCTCAGATGGGGGCAGTTGAAGCTGCTTCTGGGGTCCCATCACTGTTAATACATTTTAATTGAGAATTACTTTTTTTCCCACCTCCTTTGTTCCATGTTCAACAGTAGTTTGCTCATAGTATCAGAGTGTTACATCTTCATCTTTTTCTTCTCTTCCCCCCTATTTCAAGGAAAATAATTTAATATAATAGCTTCCAAGTAACAATGATTGAGAGAATGTCTAATATGGCCATCATTAAAAGGAACATGCTCTTCATTATTACAAGAGGAAAACACGGGGCTATCTTTTAGCCCTGGAGAATTTAAACCACTTAAAATAAGGGTCAATTTGGTGGCTATGGAAACTGCAACTATTCTACTCTCTAATAAAAGGGGTATACCAGGCTGTCAAGTTGGCTGGTATCCTCAATGCTTAACGTGCTTCATTAATGGAAACAGAACAGAAGTGTAAGCCAGATGTGGGGGCATGTACTTTGGCAGTCTCTTGATACACTATCTAACAAGACATGATCAGTACATGAATTCAGGAATGAGCACTCTTGCTTAAGTGGTAGGGCAGTATGAGCATCTGATGTCCATGACTTACCTGGATGTATGCTACAGAAAGGGGTTTCATTAATTGTAGCAGAATATTGGATGTCCTTTACAACAAGCTGTGCTTTCATGTGAACATGGAAATATGGGATAGCATATTTATGCCTTATATTAAATAAAAATTAGTGAGTATCATGGTCTTTCACAGGTCAAAATAGAAACTGACAATCTGTTAGATGTTTTTAATCCTGGGGGGAGGTTTTACATTTTTCTGTAAAAGTTTAAGTTTTCTATAACATTCTAAATGCATGATAGTTCATTTCAGTAGTATCATTTTAATTTTCAAAACATAAAAATAACTTGTGAGGAGTTGGAACTGCAGAAATAAGCTTTAATATTTAATGTTACTGCTCCCATGGACAAGACAACATGGTATTTAACATGCAAAACACAGCCATAATACAATAGTAGGGCAATTGCACAGCCAAGAGAAACCTTTCTAGTCTGTGGGAACTCCTCTTCCCATATGTGGTACTAACTCATATTTGCAGGTGAGTAGACCCCAAGGCCTCCCAAATCTAAGTTTTGATTTTAGAACATGCAGCTTCTCTTTAGATAACTATGTGTTGAATCCGCAAGTAAATACGTACTGGCCTTAGCCTTCTGTGGCAGGGGTCATTCCTAGCTTCTTTTTAACGCCAGTGGAAGTTACTCATGGCTCTTGAATAAGAGTCAAAGTGCATGGGAAGTTCAGCAGCCCAGTGGTACCCAGGAGAGGTGTGACCCAGGTGGGCTGGAGTGCTGGATGGCCTATGACCCACTCCCTAGCAACACTTCATTTAGACAGACTTCTTCATTTTGGAAAAGTACAAGTGCCACATTGAAATAATGCTTCATTTGGTGTAAAAATGCTTCAAGTGGGCCTACTTCAAATCAATTTGATGAATGTAGGAAAATAATTTTTTTCTTGCACTATACTGTCTGTGTCAGGAATAAAGAGGCCGGTGGGTGGCAGAGCAGCACATCAAAGGGCAGGAATCAAGTAGCACTGGTGAAGAATGGGGGATCTCAGGCTGAGGCAGAAAGTCTCACATGAAACATGATGCTTAAATGCATCTATGTATCTGGGATTCAGAGAATTGCACTGAGCATCCAGGTTGTTTCTTCATTATTCTAAAGATGGCCTAATTTTTACATAAATTAGGATTTTTTTAAAGTATAACTTATGGTTTTAAGAGAATTTTACTCTTTCCGTGGTTTACCTGCTTAATGTGACAAACAGACAGGTCTAATAGTAAGTTTCCTGACAATCTAAGGCAGAAAAATGTGAGATACTGTTTAAGTTTCTGACAAGTTGCATTCAGCATAGCGTGAAGACCTCTCTCCAGAAGTCTGTGCAGACAGTCTTGGGGTTTTTTTGTGCTGGGAGGAGTAGATTAAAGGGTTTTAGAAATATTGTCACTGGAGCATTAGATGTTAAATTAAGTACTGATTTCCATTAAAGTAATTCAAATTTTGTGTTAAACTCTGAAAATACTAGTTTTTAGGCACTCTTATCTATATCTCTGCAGAAGGGTTATTTTTGTGGAAATACATGTTTTTCACTGGTTAAAAAAATAACAAACCCCTGCTCTAGCTTCAAAAATATAAGCATTTCTTTCATATCTCTACCACAGTCAACTGACTTCCTTCACCTCCCTAGTTTCATGGAAAATAATACCTTAAGTCACAGTTTGTCTTTTTCTTTCTTTCTCTTTCTTAAATACTTTTAGTTGTTCTTACTATTCTTTACCCTGAAATATGTGATAGCTGGCAGTGTGTTTAGTAGCAGAAAGGAAGAAGTTCAGTAGAAAGACTGAACAGGATGCATGTACCAGTCCAAAATGCTTTTTAAGGGAGTGAGAAAAAGCACCTTTACTTCCACAATTAAGATCATTTAACAGAGAAGTCATTCTGGTTTGGAGGAAAATCAGTACTTAAGGAAGTAACAGAGCTACCTTTCTGTGGGGTGGAACACTGACATTGTCCTGCACTTTGTGTGCAAAAAGGGAAGAACAGTATCTTTACTTTATTCTATACCTCTGTACAATTGCAGCGCACAGGGTGCAGCTGCAGTACACAGGGTGCAGTTCTCAAAGCAAGACTGTCCAGGTGCAAGTGGAAAATGGTACAAAAATTCCATTTGTCAACATAAATCATCAGTGAAAACATGTCTTAGTGAAACAATTTCAGTAATGCTAAGTGATTCTTACCCAATATTTGTTTCTCAAGGTTGTTTCAGAACATGGAGGATACTGGTTTTTTAATTTCCAGTGTCAGAACATGTCCATTTCCAGTAATCCATGCATTGAGAAATCCACTTACAGAGATCATTGTGACTAAAATACACAAGTGTTCTTGGAAAGCAGCTGTGCCATGCAAGTGTCTGTGCTATATATTTAGATCAAACTGTAACAGGAATTTCTAATTTCTCTGAAGTTCTTCTAAGGAGTCATTATGAAATTTGGAAACAGATTTTTTTCTGGTTTGAGATAAACAAGAATTATATACCAGATAGGAATCAGCAAAATAATAAAAATACTGTTGAAACCCTAAGGATAATAATAAAAATTTGTAGGTAGAACATCACATGTTTTATCATGTTATACTTATTATGTTAATTTTCTGAAGGCAGACTGGATTACATGACCTTGTCATGTGTGTTTCACTCAGTTAGAGATGGAATGACAGCTCTAAGGGCAGAATTGCCTTGGAAGATCCTAAACAGAACAATGCATATTGATGATGAAAAAAGGGGACAGTTTAAAAAACATACATTGATATTGTTGTCTGAGCAGAAGTCTCCTTGATACTCTGACTGACAAACCAAGTGCACTAAGACATGGCTGATTCATATCCTGTGGAAGGATACAGTTTTAGAATTAGCAGCATGTATTTTGAAACCAAAAATTCCCAAGTTTGTGCAGCTACTGCTGAAGACAGCTAACTAATCAAATTACTTGGATCCTGCTTACCACAATTCCCATGCTTTTCGCTTAAAAGAAGTACAGTTAGTGAAGCAAGGCTTTGACATTTGATATTCCACTTCATTTAAGTTCTCTCAAAGTCCTGTGAGAAGGGAGGCACAATTTACTGCTTACAAAGCTACAGGGTCTGATCTGCAGTTCAGCTAAAGAATTTTATGCCATCCACTTTCACATTTTTAACTCAATTAGCATACCTTACAATGAAGCACGTAAAGAAAAAAAGAGTGCAACCTGAAGCCAGAAAACAACAAAACTATCTCAAAATATGTGTTTATTTAGGAGTGCAATCACATTGAAAAGATTGACATAGTAGAAATGTGCCCCTCTAGTATTCGGTGACTTAAAAATTATTTGTATATCATCAGCTGCTATTGCCAGTGGCAAAGATATGTTGTCATGACACTTTAGTTGTCATTTTTTATTATCTTACTGCCTTTTGGTGATTTAAAGAACCTTCAATTAAAAAAAATGAACAAAAACAAGCTCTGGACCATAATAGCACGCTACACTTCAAAAATGTTGTACAAATATTCTTTGATTAACCCATACAGCGATTTTCAGAGACATGTAATTACTTGTATCATTTGGTATTCCATAATGTGTAGAATCTGAGCAGAACGTTTTACTTACTAGCTGAGGCCTTCGGTCTCCAGTTTGCAGTATGTCCAGTTGTTGTATATCCAGTTTATCAAAGACTGGAGATGCTTATACAAGAATTCTGTACTTTGTATATTGGAAATTTAAGAAGTTTTGTATCTAATGCACCAAATGAGTGTGGAAGGCTGCCTATGATTTGTTTTAATTCTAGGTTATGAAAGCCAAGATATGACCCCCATAATTCCTATAGCATTCTTGTGCATATTTTGTCATCTTTCTGAGGACAAGCATTTTAACCTGTCTTTTGGAAACTGGAAAAAAAGAGATCTCTTTCCAAAAGTGGAATAGTTGCAGCTATAAAAAGTCTAAAATGCTCTTCACCTTCAATTGTAACCCTTAATAATCAGCACATAAAGGTTAATTTAACCTTTCCTGTACTCTGTCATGTGAAATGCAGAGGACAAACAGAACTGCCTTTATATTATGTTTCAGGAAGCCTACAGTAAGTTTCCCCAAGGCTGTTGGCTAGCCAGTCTGGAATATTAAAAACAAACTGCTGTGTGACACAGAGAACAGATTCAATAGCTTTTGTCAGATAACAGTCTGCAACTGAAGGCTGCTGCAGAGATCCTGTTGAAGGACTTGCAGTAAGTTGTTGCTTGGATCTGGGCAGCAGGATTAAAAGGGACATCCCTGGAAAGAGCAATCTACAATTTTGGTGACTATTTCAAGAGCTGGGTATAGTTTGTCAAACCAACCCTTGTTTACATTTACAGTAGTACATTAAATTGGCCAGGGACCATTCTCCAGCATTGAGGACAGGCATGGCTTGCCTTAAGTCCTTAGAGCTAAGTTCTTTTATCCTCTGGAGTAGTTTATCTTGATCTGTAGGGCCGCTTTAGAGAAGTTAATGTCTTTATAGATTCTTTGCCAAAATATTGCTTTGGAAAGGACTAGCTGGTGGCAGACAGCTCATGCCACTACCCAGACACACCTGCTCAGCTTTGTTATTTGTACTTAATTTGGGGCAGCTTTTTCACTCCAGTCCCACTCTATCTGTGAATATAGTATATAGAGTGGTTGCAGCATAGGATAGTGAATATAATATAGTGTTCCTTTTTTTATTTTTACTTTTTGTTAAAGTGTAAGCTAAAAGACTAAGTGTGAAAAGGAGCAACACCTACTAATCTTTAAATTTCTAACCTTTATAGTCAGACTGAATGTCACAAAAATGGCAACAAGAGCTTTTCAAAACATTTCCCCAGGGTAGGAGCTACTTAGCTTTAAAGACCAAGAGTGGATATCTTTTCCTATTTAAAAAATCAAGGCAATCTTGCACAATTACAGCATATTAAATCAGAATCTTGTGAACGTGTAGAATTCAGATGGGGATATGGGGTCCTGTGTACTAAATTCCAGCCCTCTGACAGTAGACATATTTCCCTCCCCTCTGAAGATGCTTAGAAACAGTCCCTAAATTTGCAAGACTAAAATACTGCGAATAGAATAGAATAGAATAGAATAGAATAGAATAGAATAGAATAGAATAGAATAGAATAGAATAGAATAGAATAGAATAGAATAGGAGTATTTCAGCTGGAATGGACCTAAACCAATCATCTAGTCCCGCTGCTGACCAATTCAGGGCTGAACAGAAGTTAAGCAAATTATGAAGGGCCTTGTGTAAATGCCTCCTAAACACTGACAGGTTTGAGATATTGACCACCTCCTAAGGAAGCCTATTCCAGTGATTGACCACCCTCCTGGTAAAGAAAGGTTTCCTGATGTCCACTCTGAACCTCCCCTGATGGGGTTTGAACCATTCCCACATCTCTTGTTGCTGGATGCCAGGAAAAGGCAAGCACTTCCCTCTTTAGATCCCCTCCACAGGAAGCTGTACAGACCAATGAGGTCACCCCCCAGCTTCCTTCTCTCCAAACTAGACAAACCCAGAGCCCTCAGCTGCTCCTCACAGGATGTGCCTTGCAGCCCTTCCACCAGCTCTGCTGTCCTTCTCTGGACCATTCCAGGACCTTCCCGTCCCTCTCAAGCTGTGGGGCCCCGGCCAGCACGCAGGACTCGGGGTGGGGCTGCACCACGGCTGCATCCAGCAGGACGATCCCGATCACAGCTGCTGCTGCCGTGGCTGATGCAGCCGGGATGGGGTTTGCCCTGCTGGCTGCCCGGGCACACACTGCTGCCTCACGTTGAGCTGCTGCCCACCAGCACCCGCAGATCCCTTTCTGCAGGGCTGCTCTCCACACACTCCTTTCCCAGCTGATACTTGTGCCCAGATTTACTGTGTCCCAGGGTCCAATCTGTATTTGCTCTTGTTAAATTTCATGCCACTGATTATTATCCAGTGCTCCAGTCTATTCAGATCCCTCTGGAAGGCCTCTTGTCTCTGAAGACAGTCAAATAGCATTTCCTAGTTTAGTGTTGTCACTAAATGGTGCATTCAAGTCTTGCATCCAGATCATTGATAAACTTGTGGAACAGAACTGGTGCTACAATGAAGCCCTGAGGAACACCACTGGTGGCTGCTCACCAGGCAGATGTAGCCCCACACACTACAACCCCTGAAGTTCTGATGTTCAGCCAGTTCTTCATCCAGCACACTGTATACATGATCATCTCACAGCTGGACAACTTG
>VXAC01005541.1:2801297-2829372 GCA_013399225.1 Rhipidura dahli | reverse complement strand
TGTCTTTCAAACCAAGACAGTGTATCATCTGCCACATTGAGATTCAGTACTCTGGTAAGCAAAGCTATAAGATTAAAATATGTCTATGTGTGCTGTGCTGTGCAATAAGGATGGCCAGTTTTAAATCCTTGCATGGTATTAGTGTAAGAAAGGCATGTGCCTTCATTAACAAACTTGTTTTACTTACCAGTATGCCCCAAGAACTGTTCAAACAAAGATGGATCTTTGAGACACCCTCTTCTTTTTTCTGCAATACCCTGGGGGCGGAAGAATGTTCAAGCTTGTATTTTCATTCACCATTCTGAGCAAAACTGGCACAATCCCATCAGAGCACCATTGGTTTTTCAGGACTCCCTGACTCCAAATATTAATGCTGCATGTAGTATAACACTATACACTACAGCACTATGTAGAGTGTAGTACTAACATGATACAGGTCTCTGAGCTTGTCTCTGCCATCTTCTGTGGCTCAGCATAGAACCATCTCTCCCATTAATTCTGTGACTGTCTCCTTCCCCTTTTTGGGCTGTAGTTGAAAAGAAGGCAAAGAGGTTTAAAGAAGAGGTGAATTCCCAGCCATTGCAGCACTACATACTAAGAGAACAGCTGCTGTTTTATGATTATTCTTCCTTAGAGAACCTGGTCCATGAGGAGAATTAAATACTTTCATAGACTTTAGTATGCCAGAGGTCCTTATTTGGCCACCTATCATCCTGCTGCTGGTGGTGACTAAAGGCAAGCATTTAGAAAGAATTTTTAGAAACAGAGAATTTTTTGAAAACTTCCTCTGTTATTCCTGTTATTTTGACAGCAAAAAATACTTCAGGAATTTTCTGAAATGGACAATACATCTGGACCACCAGGTTTAATAGTCACCAATAGGCAATCCTCCATTTGGTTAAAGCCTTTTAAAACACATTTATTCTTTTGTTTTCCAAAACATCAATTGAAAATGAGCTCCACAATTTAATTATGTTTGTTTGATTTAGCTGCCTGCTCCCAGGTGTCCGCCTACTCTACAGTTATCCAGAATTTCCTGCTGACATTAGCTATGCAGCTGATGATCACTGAGGAGAAAAAGGCATTTATAGGGATCGTTAAACTGAGTATTGGAAGTTATTGAGTTTTATCAGTGGGGGAAAAAAAAAGCCCACAAACCCCAAGAAATATTATTTCTGCTTATCTTAGACTACTGAAGGCATAGAATGTTTATATAAAGATTGTGAAAACCATTGCAGGTGATGGGGACTCTCTTCAATTCAGCATGTATTGTTTAACTAATGCTATCAAGCAGTGCAGCCTGGAGACCTAACTGGGACAGATCACTACATTTTTTATGTTAAGCTTGAAATAGGTTCTGCAGAATCAAAAGTTCAATTTCTGATAATGCCAGTTAAACCTAGCAATTTAACTGAGGCAGAAAAAAATGGAATAGCATGTAGTTTGCTGTGTTATGGGTCTTTCAGTAAGACCTCTATGATTTTTTATTTTATGTGGTCATAAAAAGGATCCCATAGCTGTTTTTTGTAGCTGACAGAATTTACTCTGCCCTCCTTAGAATAATTTTCTCTCCTTTGAACATTATACAAGATAGTTCATACAGCTCAGCTGCTGCCTTCTAATTCCAGAAGGGGATATACTTCTTCAGTTCCATATGTTTGCAGCACATAAAAGATTTACATACATTTTTGACACAAGAATATTTTAAACATAGATTAATATTATATTTGTAATAAATGTGTGAACTTCTAAATGCTTTCAAAACACCCGTGGTTCAGGATGCTGGATGATACTGTAATTTTATCAAATGTTATTATGTCAAAACTGTATTCTGAACTTAAATGCTGTTACATAATGACTGAATCTGGTAAGTTAAATGAACAGGTGTTTAGCTAGGTGTAACTACAGCTCCCTCATCTTGGATGCCATTTCCAAGAGAACTTTAAAACGATTGAGATCTATGCTATCCTCTTCAGAGCATCACCTGCAGAGAAAATGGGTGTGCATCATTGCTACCTTGTGTAATAGTAATGTTCTGTACTGCTTCTTGGCCTCCTCTGTGTTTTTTAGAATGTGATGAGGAACTAGCCCTAAAGCAGAACATAGGAAGGTAGTCAATTCAGCTATTGAGTTTTATTCTTACATGAAAAGAATACTTTAATGCCCTGTAGCTTCAAGTCCTGCAGCTTCAAGTCACTTGACCTCACTTCTTGACCACAAGACAAAAAGTCAGAGCAGAGAAATCATCTCAAATAAGCTATTTTTGAAAAAAATATTTCATTAAAGAACTTTCAGGTCTGACTAATAGTTTTTTCCTTATGAAAAATTGCTAAAGCAATTACAGTTTAGCAGATGTTTCCCCAACATCTGCTAAACTGTAAAACTTCATAATATTCACATTGCCAAATTATATAGAGCACATGTCAGCATGTACATACAAAAAACTTAGATGGGCTCAGACAGAAATACACTTTATCAAACACAGACCTCCTAACTTTTCTGTATATAGTGATTTAAATGTAATATTGATTTTATTCTGAGTGAAGTATCCTTAGCTATTTCTAAGACAAATGCTATTCATCTAGTGAATATCTCATGGCAGAAAGAAAAGTTTTGTTTTCTGCCTAGATGCAGTGATATCCTTGTGTAAACAACAGTGTGAGTTCATAAAGAATACAAATGAAAAATAGCCAGAAATTGACAGCTTGAGCACCAGTAAGTATTAACACCCTCCTTGCTAATTGCTGCCATCACAAATTAATGGAAGTCTTTTAAATCTCCTGACAGTGGTTATGTAACATTCCGTGGTTAAGGGAACTCAAGTCAGTACATAACAGATGCCGTCATTAATATGCAACTACATATGCTTCCAGTGAACAAGTTTTTTTGAGATTTTTTTCTTTCCACCCTCTTTTTCTTTGCCATTTGAAAATAATTCTTTAAAATTCTTAGTTTCTGCCTTTCCATCCAGGTGTTTTAAAAAGAACTGGTTTAACCCTTTGCCTTTTTCCATGAGAGAGCATATTTGGACAGTATTGCAGAGATATGCTACGTATCTGTTCTTAGTACAACCAGGATTATTTATAGTTTAACAGCTTGTATGGTTTTTACTGGGTCTTTCTTCATCCCCTTTTCCTAGGAAACTTTGAAAATAGAATAAAACTTTGGGAAACCAAGTGATCTGTTACCCTGTTGGAACCCTGCGTTCAGAGAATTTCAGTCTTTCAGTGCCGACAGCAGCTCTTGGGAGAAATCAATTGGATCGGGTAAATTTTGGGGATCACCAGTGTTACCCCACCTTAATTTCAGCCTCATACTTTTTCAAGTGTTAAAGCCTAACCTGAATTTCTGAGTTCTGTTTCTTCATTGAATTATGTTTTTCTTCTTCCAAATCTTTATGGGTTTAATTTTAAATAAAAGCAACTGTTCACTTATGGTGTTGCCTGACTAAGCACATGAAAAGTCATCCAAAGCAATACATCTGTCCTCACTTTCTTTCCAGTGGCAATAATTAGGCATGGCCTTGGAAGGAGGGACCAATTAAAAAAGGTTAGTATAAAACTGTATATGAATAAGAGATTCTTGTTACAAGATTTGTCATTTTTCATTTCTTCCTTTCTTTGTATGCCTTTTGTCATGTCCCTTGTCTTCATCTCTCCCTCTCTTCTTTCCCTGTGAATGGGCACATCTTCAACATTGGTTTGTGATGGATTCCTTTCACTCCTCACCCTGATCTCTTTTCTCTCACTAACCAGGACAGCAGGAGTCTAAAACAAGGCAGAGTCTAAAAGTACCTTCATGACAAGGATACACACACCCTCTCTCACAGATCACAGCTTGGTCTCTTCTGTCCCTTTGCATCTCTCAACAGTCTCCAACAGGGAATTGATGTCACTTCTCCTGGCAAAAAAAAAGTTGATGTACATCTGCCTTAGGGACTTGGGACTTATGCCTGAGTCACTGATGGGAATGCGGCTGAACATCAGTGAATTGGAGGGGACATCTCCAGAAAGAGAACAGCACATGTAAGACTTCCACCTTGCACATAGTCCCAGGTTCAGTCTCTCAGGTCACCGGAGGTGTTCCAGTCTTTTAATTTCTCCTGACTGGTTTGATGGAGACTCCATGAGCAGTGGCTTGGAAAGCAGATTGGGTTGGTGAGAGCCACAATACAGAAATATGGCAGCCACTTCTCTTTTTCACTAAGAGAATCAAATGATTGTTTTTAAGTCATAAAATACACCTTTGAGACAGAACCCAGCCTGTCCTGCTGTTTGTGACTGTTCTGTTTCAGGTGTGCAGGGCTTGTGTTTCTTTGCAATACTCCATGCAACCCTTGTTGATTCAACTATCCAGCCTGTTACAGCCTCTCTGCTGTACTCTTCCTTGTACCACATCTGCCTGTCCTGCTGCTTCAGTGTCATCTACAAATCTGGTGAATGTGAATTCAGTCCCATCGTTGAGATAATTTACAAGGCACTGAACAACATGTGACCCAGGAGAAGCTCTTTGAAGACTGATCTGAATCTGATTTCTGCCAGTTGGACTTTGAACCATTCACCCTTTGAACTTGGTAGTTTAGACCAGTTTCTACCCAAACAATGGTCCATCTGTTTATCAGAGAGGCTGACAACTTGTTTATAGGGATGCTGTGGGAGACCAGGTCAAACACCTTGACAAAATCAAGGCAGATGACATCCACAGCTCTATCCTCATTCACTCAGCAAATTGTTTCATTGCAGAAGGCAATCAGGTTGGTCAAGTATGATTTAATCTTAGTAATTCTGTATTAACTTCTTCCAGTCACCTTATCCTTCATGCTCCTGAGACACCTTTCCTGAGGACCTCTTCCTTAGTTTTCCCAGGAACTGAAATAAAGGTGATTGCAGTTTCTGTGACCTTTATTTTTTTCCCTTATATTTGGGTGAAATATTTGCCCCTTTCTGTTTACTTGGCTTCTCCTGATGTCTGTGGCTTTTTAAAAATGATTGATAGGAATTATTTTGTTGTCTTGTTAGCCAGCACTCATCCAGTTTTTCTAGAGGGGGGGAGAACAGATTCCCTGTTGACCAAGTGCAGGAGTTTCTACAGTGTTTTGTTCTGCAAGTGACTGTCTCCATGCAAGTGACTTCTTTGAACCATATCTTTCATCATCCAATACCACTGAGGTATCAACTCTTGTTTTTGCTGTCATCCTATCAATTCCCTTCTCACCCTTTCTGCACCTTTTCTCCAAATCTGTTGTGTTCTTCCTGGGTATGTTGCCCCTGTAATTCATCAGGGCTCACATCCCAAAAAGTGAGAATCCCATGCTGCTCAGCCCAGGGAGGGACACCAGGCCATATCTGCAGCCCTTCATCTCAGTGGCTGCATGTCCCCTCAGTAGTTCTGCTGGGGTTGACCCCTCGGACATATGAGGGGTCAACCTTTTGTCAAACTCTGTGACAATCCTATGGGCTGCATCCAGAGCCCCCATTTTCTCTTTTGTCCCACAGTGTGATTCCCAGCCTGTCCCTACTAAGATAGAAGCAGTATACCAAGAAAAGCGAGCCCCGGGTGCCTGCACGTGCCCTGCCAGCTGACTGCTGCATTCCTACCAGTCCCCATTTGTTGCACTTTGTCTTCCCTCATCCCCCAGGGCCAGCTAAGCAGATCACAGATGCTAAACACAGGAACTCTGCCTCTGTGCAGGTGTCACCTCCTCTAACACACTTCCCTGAAGGTCCTTCTTCATGTGAAAATGAACCTTCCAAAACACATCCTGACTCAGGGTCACATACCCTGTGAATAACATTGCAGTTCCATGCTCCTTTCTCCCATGTAATTCCCACAGAACATGCGAGCTACGCATGTATCTCTAGCTTTGTGCAATTTTTCTGGAATGACAGGTTCCTTCTCACTGTACACAACTTTTGTCAAAATACCTCTGAGAAAAGGTTCACTTATGGCACAAATGCTGTGTGCCAACCCAACTCTGTCTCAGGAGGCTTTCCTCTGGCCCTGGAGCTTGGTGAGGAGTCCCTGCTGTGTCAGTGAGCCTTGTGCCACTGTATAATCTTTGCAAAGCATGTGAATAATTTACTGCTCTTTGGGAACATTATTCCAGCTGTATGTGGCCCCTTTTGTCCTTGGGAATGGTATCTTGTGGAATCCAATAACTAGGCCCTTGAGGAAGACAAAATATATTATCCCCAAGACCAGAGCTGAGGCTCTGCACATGGTCACAGAATCACAAAATTGTTAGGGTTGGAAGGGATCTCTGGAGATCATCTTGTCTAACTACTACACCAACCCCCCTGCCAAGGCCAAGTAACCTTGTGCAGGCGACACAGGAACATTTCCAGTTTGGTTTTGAATGCCTCCAGAGAGAGAGACATCCGACCTCCCTGGGCAGCCTGTTCCTGTGCTCTGTCATCATCAATGCAAAGAAGTTTTTCCTCACGTTGAGGTGAAACTTCCTGTCTTTTAGTTTATGGCCACTGCCCCTTGTCCTGTCACTGGGCACATCGATAAAAGTTTTATATCATAACTCTTCTACTTCATCAGTTATTTCAGATTGCAATACAAAACTCTATTTATTATCTATTTGCTATGGGAACATCATAGTTGCAAAAGTAAGTATTCAGATATTAAGGACTTCCAAAATTAAGACAGGTTGATCAAGGAATATTTATACTTTTCCATATATTCTGCAATACTTCTTATTTACACATCACTCCGCTTTTGTCTTACTAATGTTGTTAGGATATGAGAACTTGACTCCTTTCAGGAACATTTATTTTCTAGAAATATTTCAAAACCTTTTAATAAATTCTATAGAATGGCATTATAACTGTTCTGGCAATGACAGGCAGATAAAGTTTATGAAATACAAAATAGTATTTTAATTATGCTTTTAATTAAGAGATAATTACTCATAAAACTTCAAAGTAATTTGGTTTTTAAGAAAAAACCATAAATCATATTTAAACTTTGTTAAATAATTGAGGCATTTTAGATAAACCCACCAAGAGTAAAGAGATGCCTTGAAACTGAAAATAATATATTTTCCCCTCCTTTTCCATCTTTTGGAAGAATGCTTAAAAACTTAAAGGTATAACATGGAGGGGAAAGCAGGGATTTAATATTTTAAAAACAATATGGTCATTAGTTAACTTTCATCCCTCCTACATTCTTATACTGGTGTTTATCTATTTTATTCAGAGCATTTGCTTTAAGCATCTATTTCTCCAACAGTGTCAACAAGTTGTTCATAAAGAAATTCAGAATTGATAGATTAGGAATACATTTCTTATCAGTAACTACTGGAGTGGCATAAACTACAGCTGGTATCTCACTGTATAAGTAACCATGAAAATAAATATATGGACAAGGTTATAAATGAATGCTGTGCATTATGGTGTATTTAAAAACAAAATACTGCTTTTCTTCTGCACTTTCCCCAGCACTTTGAACTTGCTAAGGACTCTCAAAGCTCATTTTATTCTCCAAAATTTGTGTCTTAAACATAAGGGGGAGAGGCATAAAGAGATATCTGATGGATTCTTTACCTTTGTTCTCTATGTTGATACCTTTCTTAGCAGGATATTAGATGGATGCAGTTTGTAAATGAACAAAACAAAATTTTCACTTCGAGCAGAAAAAAAAAAAAGTGCAAACACATTTCTTCTCAGAATGCATCCCATCCCCCATGCTAGGACTCCATCAGAAAATCATGCCACCCGAAAGGTTGCTTCTTTCACTAACTGTCAACCAATATTTGAATCCAATTGCACAATTCACAAATAGTAAAGAGTTTGTCTTGGCCTCATTAACCATAAGTTTAAAGTTTCATAAGTTGTGGAATTGATTTCTAAAACTTTTAAGTTGCGACACTTTTTGTTACTCTAGATGTCAGCTAAAGCTCCCAAGAAGATTGTTAAATGGTAAATGGTTAGAGATAACCATTACCAGATAAGTGGAAGGATACTTCAGAGCAGGGATTTTGCCTTCGAATACAGAATAAATACATTGGACTGATGCAAATGAAAACTTAAGAGTTTTTAATCTCCTCTACAGTGAATTGAAGGATAATATAGACATAAAAGTGAAAGTTTCTCTGAATAGAGTATCACAACTTCACAGGGTAATTACAGAGTGTTGTCCTGAGAAATCTTATCAAAACACTATCTTACATTGTTGCACAGCAACCATCCTTTTTCAATACATTTTGGTGCAGTCTATAGTCTGCTTCACATTGATTCTTCTTGTTCTGCCTTCAGAGTATAAGCTGTCTGGAGCAAGAATCACTGTTATGTATTTATTATGTGTCCTGGTAGCAAATGATTCTGTTAACCCAGACCTCAGACTTCAAGGTCCCTGTGTCTGAAGCTGAATGTTATCAAATCAGATCTTATGCTCCAGTCTACAACTGATACATCAGAACAGTCCTTCTCACTTCTGTGTAGCTCTCATGGCTTCCTCAAGGAGTGAGGAGATGGAAAAGATAAAAGACCAAGATTAATATTTGAGCAACAAGAGGCATACAATATTTTTGATGGTCAGTAGTTTTCTGCTTCTCACCTCCATTTGTGCACCTCCCTTTCCTGTGCACATGTAGCAGACCACACACACCCTGAGCACACACATAGGTGCCGTACAATCACCTTCTAACACAGTGCAACAACAACTGAGCACAAGCAGGAGTTTCACTTCACTGGCTTTCCAGCAGCACATCTTTGTCTATTCTAGCTTTGAAGGTACCTGTGCAGCAAAAAGTCTGTACTCTATCCCTAGCACTCTTCTGCATGACTTTGGCAGAGATTTCCGCACAGTTCCTCAGTCTGTGTAGGCAATTTCTTTTGCTGTATGCATGTATTTATGTATTAAGTGTTATTAGTATTTTTAAAGACTACATGCCTATTTTGCTTGTCCAAAAAGATGTAAATTTTGGAGATTCATTTTCCTGCTTCACATAAAATTGTTACTTTATGCAAAATTTTTTCTGATTTCAGTCTTATTCTAAAAAAAACCTTTAAGTGTTTCTGTATTTTGTGAGGAAGCCTGTGTCTTACATCCTTCTGAATGGAGCAATAATTTTTAGAAGGAACTAGGTGTCATGTAGGTAGTCAATTTGAATCTTTGTCTGCACAGCCTTTTAATCCCAATTACAATAGTCTTGTTATGTGTCTTTCTTCACTTTGGAATGGATTGCCAATCATAAAACTTATCTGTACAGGTGAAATATTATCTGTAGAAAGCAAGCTGATAGCACTGAATGTGTCTCACTTGTGACCTAAATCTAGTCATAACCCGCCTCCAGCTTGAAAAGCTTATGCATTAACCCACTGTGCCATCTAACCACTCTCTACCTCTGGCAAGCTAATGAATGATTCAGTGGTTTTCATGGCTTCAGTTCAACATTCTATTTCTGCAGCTGGAGACACAATAGTGAAATATTGCAAGCGGAACACACTCACGAAAGCTACTGGTTATTAATTCAATGTATTTGCGGTATTTTCTCCACAATGCCTTTCCCCCCATAACCTCTTAATTTTCAATTTCCAGTTGTTCTGACTCTGCAGTATTAGTAAAATGTTCTATAGGCATGATTTTGACCTCCACAAAGAAAATACATAGGGACTCTTCAAGCACTAACTATCTATGAATAAATCATTTCCCATAACAAAATGTGGAGAGAAAATATAATTCTGATATTAAATTTAATCTGTTCAAATAACTTTGATTTAATCTTTTCTGTATATGATCCTATGGAAATACTTGCATTGCTTTGATAGCTATGCAACACAGAAAATAATTTAGATATTTTATCCATCCAACCAGACACATCATTATAAACAGAAATATTCTTGTTACTTCAAGTCAAATACATGGCATGGTGCTGAAAAGAAAGAGCATTTCAAACATACTTTATTGGAAATAGTCAGTGCTTTCCTAAAGTCAGAGCAATTTCTGTTCATAAGCATCATAGACCTAGGATTCTTCCCACCAGCATTATCCTGTGCCTGCTCATTGCTGACTTAAAAAGGAAGCAAAGAATGTGAAGTAATTATGCTGAATGTTATTTAAAAGTAGCCGACACTGCACATGAGGCCATGAAGTTTACTTCTTTCATTTATTTCAAACTCAATTATGCAGATATAAAGAAAGTGCTTAAGGCTGTTACCTGTTTTACTCTCATTGATTTTCAAAGGAGTGAGGGGGGTCTAAATTCATTAGAAGCTTATGGAACTCTTGTTTATAATCTTCTGTGATTATATAGCACAGAAAATTGGGGCACATTTTATTCCCATAAAAAACGGTTGTGCAGCACATCTGTTGAATATTTTTTCTATGAAAAAAAACCAAAGGAGTGAATGTGTCAAAATTCTGCATTAATTCCCAAAATAATATGAAGTTCCCCCTAGGGAGAAAATACTGGTGTTCATTACTAACTTATATAAAATACATCTGTTTTTCTGGCCACATGCCCCACTATGAGTTTGTGCCACATTAGATTTAAGATTATTACCCCACTTTTTTTCTTTCAGATCAATGAATAGAGGCTGATGTTTATCTTGGTGGCTACCATCAAAGGTTTATAAAACCACCCCTAAAAGTTTGTTTTTCTAGGTTCTCAATCTCATAAACCCACCATGTCAGCTTGATCGTCAAGGTATAATCTAATTTGAGGAAAATGAACATTGCTTTCAAAATGAGTATTAGCCAGCTTAAATGTCAAGAATAGATCAACCTCTTCAACAAATGTAAAGATACTTTGGAAATTATTTTTAGAAGCATCCCAAACTGTTGTTTCAGTCTTTCAGTGGTCTTTCAGTGTCACATGATGCAGAATATCTTGGTCCCAGCTCATCCTAAAATTCTACTTGATTCTGAGAGGTGCCAGCGGTCTGGTAGCCACCACCCATATACTGCATTTCATTCTGGTCTTCTTTGCTCGGAGCACTCTTCACTCCAGACAAAATGAGAGGGTTGGTACCCCACAGTATTTATATTCTGATTAGGAAGAAAAGGAATAGAAATGTTTAATGTTTTTCCTATTATTTTTCTAGCCAATTAACCTTAGAAATTGAGTCCTTTTCTTCCTGTATAATAGCTGTATTTGGATATTGTTGTAATACACTGGTTGTTTCCTATAATTCTCCAGTGAATAAATTGTTACAAATGCTGTTGTCAGGCCATTCACATTTTCTCAGTATGCAGCAGGTTTTACATACACAGAATGTTTAATTAATTTTCTGATTAATGGGCTTCTTTTATTATGCTACTGCCATTTGGCAGCTGTTTTGACAAAACTGCCTTCCTCATTACAGAATTTCTTCTTGTGAAAGGAAGTCAACCATAGCAAATGGGCTTATTGAATTATCCAGCTCACCAATTATATAGTATAAAATTATTCATCCTGATATAATTTGATCAGGAAAAATCATTTATCTTTAGTAACTGTTTTAAATTAGATATTATTCTGCTGGATAGGTGCAATTTTGCAAGTGTCTGTACTTAGAGAACTTTTTTTTTAATTTACTTGAACACTAAGTTATTGCTTATATTCTGTTTTCACTTTGTTACCAAAAAGGTTAGTTTCTAACTAATTGCTCCATTGAGCCCAATTCATTCAAAGCTTAAAAAGCAACACTTAGCCATTTTAGAGCAAAATGCCAGATTGATACATATCATTGGCAATGCAATTTTGAAAGATGTGATACAAACATATTTCTGTCTGTTTATACATCAATTAATTCAAAACCAGTCTTGAAATTTCAACATTATTTATTTGTGTGCTTTGCATGCATTATGGCGCTATTCCAGCAATGCTGCAATCAACATCGACAATGCAATTTTTACTCCAATTTTATTTAATCTAACACATGCATAATTAACCTCTCTTTCTATACATTTGCATCTTGTCATTAGCCTACATAATATCTCTTATAAAGAGCTGATGCTTGATGCATGTGAAAGAAAAGGGTGTAAAATTTCAAAAAAATCCAAAGGTGAAACAAAATATTGTGGACTACAGTGAACAGTTGGTTAAAAAGCCCCTTATTATTGCTTAACTTGAAAACCATCATAATTTGTCTTATGCTTCAGAATCACTTTTTCAGTGTAAAACAATCTAGAAAATCTTGCTGAACAGGAAAGGTATCTGACTGTAAGTCACCTCAAGGATTCTCCACATATTTCACAAGAATCTGCAAATTTCTCAAAATATAAATGAGTTCTTTATCTCCTCTGTATGTCTGGATAACCAATGGCATAATGACTCTACCTGTGTGCATGGACATAGGAATAATGTGTCTTCCTTTTATCCAATGACAGTTTTACAGCAGTTTTTGTTTCTTATTCTTCTGTGACTTCACAACCCACACTACTTTTCAATACTTCTCTGCTTTTGTCTAAGTGCAGTATCTGCCTCTCCACCAGGGTTTATCATACTGTGTATAAGAACAAGCACTCTGTTATTTGTCAGACTTTACTAATCTCTCCTCAACATTTTGTTGAACAGAAATTGTCAACAGAGAAAAGAGTGACAATTATCCCATGCTATACCATGAAGTTCTTTTTACCTGGAGGATTACCCTATGTCTGTCTACCTTTGGCTTCATTCCTGTTAGTGTCTGATATCTCAAAAAGATGTCAACAGGTGCTGGAAAAACCTAGGATGGTAGTGCTGTGGTTCTACAGAGGCTTATTTTGTGTACCTGGACCTTAGTGTAGCTGGTGCCAAATGACAACTCTGTCTTAGATATCCTTGATACACATCAGTAGAACTTAGTTGCTGGAGCCTACTGGAAATGAGAGAATCATCACTCGTGATAGCCTGTACTTGTTTCAGGATCCGATTTTCTCTCTATAGGGATGATCAATAATTTTTCTTAATTGAAAGATACTCCTGCCCTCATGCTCTTGCCTTGACACAGGTGACAGTCACCTGTTTCTGGACTCCAGTTCCAGTCCGGTGGGCCACTTTCCTTTCGAAGCTGTCTGGATTACAGATCTGATGCAAAGTAGGTCAAAATATCCACTGTGGTTTTCACTGAGGGCAATTGAAGCTGGCAAGGTTATGCACCATTTGTTGATCCTCCCACTGCCTATCCACAATGGTTTGTTGTTCGGGGTTTTTGTTTGTTTATTCGTTGTATGGTTAGTTGGTTTTCTGTTTTTCTTCTTTTTTTTTTTTCTCCCACTGACTAGATGCAGATACAGGTTATTCTCAGTTTTACCCGAGACACCTTTGGGTCATATATCCTCATTCACTGTTGCCCTGATGAGCTGACATTTATTAAGATTGATAAGAGTACTGCATTAATCCATGGCCTTGAATATCCTGGTAAGCAATTTTTACAAGCTATCATCATCAGTGCTGGCCATTTCTTGTCTCAGAACTTGAAAGTTTTTTTCCAGGACAAACTGTCGCCATGCTGTTTCTGGGGATATCACTTTTTATGTTGCTGTCAGTGGCTGTTTTGCTGCGGTTCATACAGCCTTGTAGGCCACATTTTCTTGCTGCATTCTCATCCACTGTATTCTCAGAGAGGCAAAAGTTCCCTAGAGCTGCAAGAGAATGACTAAATAACAAGTTGGAAAATGAACAGCTGTTCATCTTAATATTTATACAAGAAGGGTCCATCCGCCTGGGTAGCTCAAAGAGGTGAGGGGAGGGACAGGCGAAGGATTTTGTAGGGCCTGAGAACACTGCTTCACTAGTACAGGAAACAGCAAAACTTTTAGGTGGTTGTGATTATTAAGACATTTTTTATCTACAGGTGGCATCTTATCTATAATATTTAACTTATTTATAAGAAAAATTCTATTGTAGGCAAGTCTTAATGACTGGAATATGAAAAATTAATTACACCTTGGTAGAGTTGGTCCTTTCTCCCTCAGCAATTTTTTGTTGTCTGCTCTGTGTGTCTGTGTACACTTACTTCTATGTAGACCCTGTATATGAAAGTCAAAGAGCAAAATGAAGTTGGTGTGGGAAATACAAAAAAGGGTAGAAGGACTTCTAAGGGGTGAGAAATAAAAGCAGGTCTTAAGCATAAAGCAGAAAGATTTTAGGAAAAACTTTTGCTGCAAAAATTTTAAAGAAGATACAATTGTACAGCAGAGCAAGGACACTAAAACAAAGGTTTAAGTCTCTAGGCCTAGCTGAGATGATTTTTAGAGTTGCAAAAATATGCTTAGCAAGAGGGATAAAGTTAGGCTGAATAGTGGAATAGTACGCACTGTTATATAAGGTATAAAACAAGCAAGCATTGTTTAGAATGATTGCACGTACAATATAGAAGATTGGTTGAAACAGCTGTCTGCAATTTTTAGAATAACTGCTATTGGCTAAAAAACTTTTAAGAATGCTCTGTAACCAGGAAATCCTCTGGTTTTGCCTGCAGCGTGAACTTGTATTATCTCTGATGTCTCTAGTCAGTTTATGAGGCGAATAAAATAATATAAACACACGGAGCATCTGTCCGGGCACCCTGTCCCGTTTGGTTTCAGCGGTAAGTTGGTGCTAGTGAAATCATATTAGCAGTGAAGAAGAGGTGAGTATCCATGACCAACAGCTTCGGATTGTAATAAGCCAGTTGTGTCATGACCATAATTTGATGCTACTTTGCTACCTTGAATCAGGTGACTCTGAGTTCAGAGACTGAGCCTGAGAAAACACATGGGTGCCTTCAGTGTCTCCCATAACTGACATGTACTTTTGGCATTTCCATATGTTTTCTGCAGGCTGCTTGCTCTTTTTGCCTTGCAGAGGGTCTTTTTTAATTTTAGTTTTCAGGATTTGTTAGTCTAGATCCTTGAGAATGACATAAACACTGGGCTAAAAGTCAGTGAGTAGCTTCAACAAAGCAAAGTGCAGACAGCCCTGGACTTCCACTCTTGGGGTGGCCTCTCTCTCACTTGTCCACTTCAAAGAACTTCAGTTCAGTCTTGGAAGTGCTTGAACCATGATTTCTTTCTTTCTTTATTCATGCTCCCTTTTCTCCTCACCCTCAGAGACCAAGCTTCTCCCTCTTGCAGCCATCACGTGGTACATGCAGGACAGCCAGGAGATCAGGCTCAGCCAGCGTGGGTTTAGGAAAGGCAGATCCTGCATGACTGACCTCATCTCCTTTCTTGACAGGGTGACTGGCTCTGTGGGAAGGGAAAGGCTGTGGATGTTGTCTACTGGGATATCATCTGTAGGGATATTAATCATCTCTAGGATATTAATAAAGCCTCTAACACTGTTTCCCACAGCATTTGCCTGGAGAAAATGTCTGCTCATGGCTTGGGTGGGTACACTCTTTCCTGGTTAAAAAAACCTGGGCTGGCTGCCCAGGCCCAGAGAGTGGTGGTGAATGGTGCTGCATCCATCTGGCAGCCAGCCACTTGTGGTGTTTCCCAGGGGCCACAGCTGGGGCCTGTCCTGCCTGATATCTTTATTGACAGCTTGGATAAAGAGGCTTGAGCACTCCCCCAGTCAGTTTGCAGAGGACACCAGAACGGGCAGGAGTGCTGATCTGGTGGAGGCAGGAGGGGCCTGCAGTGAGATCTGCAGAAAGTGGGTTGATGGGCCAAGGCCAATGGTGAGAGGTTTGCCAAGGCCGAGTGCTGGGGCCTGTAACTGGGTCTAAACCAGGCTGGGGGCAGAGTGGCTGGAAAGCTGCCAGGTGGAAAGGAATCTGGCGGTGCTGGTCAACAGCTGTCTGCATACGAGACAATGTGTGCCCAGGGGCCAAGAAGGCCAATGGCATCCTGGCCTCTGTCAGCAATACTGTGGCCAGAAGGACCAGGGCAGTGGTTGCCCCCACTGTGCTTGGCTCAGTTCAAATCCTATGTCCAGTTTTGGGCCCTTCACTACAAGACATTGGAAGGTGTGCAAAGATGGGCAACAAAGCTGGTGAAGGGTCTGGAGCATGGGCTTCTGAGGAGCAGCTGAGGGAGCTGGGGATTTTTTTTGCCCGGGAAAGAGGAGAAAAGGCCTTATTGCTCTCTGCAACACCTGAAAAAAGGCCATAGTGAGGTGGGGAAACAATTGACAGGATGAGAGGAAATGGCCTTAAATTGCTCCAGGGAAGATTTCAATTGAATATTAGGAAAAATTTCTTCACTGAAAGGGTAGCCACTGGAACAGGCTGCCCAAGGAAGTGGTTGAGTTGCCAGCCCAGGAGGTATTTAAAAGACCTGTAGATATGGCACTTTGGGACATGGTCTGGTGGCAGACTTGACAGTGCTGTGTTAACAGTTGTTCTTGGTGATCTTAGAGGTCTTTTACACCTGTAATGATTCTATAATTCCATGAGTGGGCTTCAGCCCAGTTGCCAGAAAATTTTGGATTTCTACTTCTTTTCTATTTGAAAATTAAATTATGAAAAATACTACAACATATTTTCTTAATGTGCATAAGTAGATTTTGGGAGGTTTTTTGGGTGTATTGTCTCTCCTCTTGTGGTACAATGAGGAAATTCTTTCCATATGAAGCTCTGAGAGCCTTTCTCTCCATCTCTCAGCAAACACAACAAATTTCTTCATAGGTCATTCCTATGCTACACCTAGCATTCATGACTGTGACTGTAGGAAAACACTATATATTACCAACTTGAGGGATAAACCTTGGTGGTCTTTTTTCAGTACTGCCTTCATACTAGGAAGGGAACAGTGAGAGGAATAAGAAAGCCTGATGTAGCTATACTTCTGAGAAGATACACCTGGCAGCCATACAGAGGTGAGCAGCAGCCTTTGTGGGTTCACAGCTTTACAGTATCAAAATGTAAAGCTCTGTAAATTGGAAGAAAAATGGTAGCTACAAAAATTCTATACCCTAAGCTTTGAATTTGCCCCATCATAACTTCCATGATTCAATCTGAGATGGTTCAGATGAGTCCTGCTGGATAAGAGAGAAGGAGCAGGTCTGTTGTCTCAATATAGAGCTGTTTGAAGGGATCCTCCGTGATCTGGCTGCTGCTGCTGCCTGGTACAATATATGACTTTAAGTGGTGCACTTGTTTTCCATCTTCAAGAGCAACAGTTCCAGGTCAAGCTGTACATAACCGTATTGTGTCCACCCACACAAAGAGTTTAAGTGGTGATTGAAACAATATCTCATCTCATTTCTATTTACCAGGTTAAAGGAAGTTTCTCTCTGGAGCAGGTTCTCATCTATTTGCAGCAGGAAATAAATTTATTTTAAAAATGAATCAAAAAGACTCTCAGGGCTGTCAGCACAGGTCACTGTAAAATGAATCTATAATAAGTTATTGCAAAGTTTTTTTCTGAGCACTTTATCTGAAAAATACTGAAAACCCCTCAAAAATAATTCACCTTCTCTAGCTAGTTTGTACGGATCTACTTAACAGAGTGAAACTTTAAAGAACTCTCCTCTCTTTTTGCCTTCACCAAATATTTCAGTTATGTATTTCAAAATACATTTTTATGGCAACTGATAATTTAAAGTAGTCATTTAAATGACAATTCTCACTATAAACACTTGGATATAAGTAGACAAAACAATGAGATGAGCTAGCCATGAATTTTATTAAATCAGTTAGGATATCAAACTTCAGACGATGTTACAGGTACATAACTTAAATTGTCCTGTCCCCATAGAATACCAGAGAGGAGGAAAGTACTGGGGCATTGTAGGTCTTTTCCTGGTCATGCTCTACAGAATTTCAGCAATTTGGCCCAAATCAGCCCTAACTGTACTAAAGAGATTTTTTTTCCATTTTTTTTTCCTTATTCCTTAATATAGTTATGACACTGCAAAGTAAATTAGGAAAATGGTAACTATATGACTTTATTACTTGCTTGAGACAAGCATAAATGACTTTTCTCCTAAAAAGCACAGAATTGCCTATGCTTTCTATTAACTTCCAGAAGTTAATAGAAAGTAGAAGTTCCCAGATTTTAGGTTTTTTTCTGGTATTGAAATCTAATATATATGTAAAGATTCATATGGTTAAAGACTAGTTTCCCAAGATGTCTGTATCTGAAGTTTATCTGTTAGAAAGCTAAATCACATCAGGAAAAAGAGAAGCTAATGGGATGAAACCCCCAAACAAACTGACAGGTTTGTCCCTCACTGTCTTTGTTGTTTCACACAAAAGAAATGAAGAACCAGATAAATCTTTTTATAATGTGCAATATTTTGGTTTTGCTGTAATGCAAAGATAATGACAAAAGTTAGATTCTTTACCAGTCTACAACTTACAGATAGGTTTTTTCAGTGTTCCTTTCAATTAGTGTAATGTCTTGTCATTAGAACTGTGTAAGAAATTTTCCATCTACAACGGAGCTTGTAGTTCTCTTTAAGTTCTTCAGAGGCATTAACCAATTCAACTGGCAAAGTTCAGAGTGACAGCAAAATTCCAGAAGGAAAAGGTGTTCCTAAGCAATGACAACTAACTGCAGTCCACGTGTATTTATCCCGTATCTCTGTTGTCCATTTATGTGTTGCCAGTAGGACAGATCCCCAAGAAAACAGCTACTCATGCAATTATTACTGCTTGTGTTCCCTAGTACTGGACCCCATAAGTGTTCAGCAAGGAGAAAAACAAACAAGTGACTAACAAAAGAGTTTATCAAAGCTGCTTAAAATCAGAAATGAGACAAAAAGTTATAAATCTATCCAGTTTCTTCTGCTGTGTATCTTGCATCAGTTGCCAAAGGCTACCTGTTCATCATCTGACGGCATTCATTGTTAGGTCACACTTGTGTGGGGCAGTGTGCAGTTGGACCAGCTTGCTCAGTGTGAAGTATCTGTTCTGTTTAGGCCTCTATGGTCAGAAAATGGAGATGGTCACTTGCAGGCTGTGTGTGTTTCTTCAGTTCTGCTCTGTGCAAGTAGGGCAACATCAGCTGGTGTCAGCAGCAAGACAAGAGTGCCTAGAAAACTGATCGAGTGATTTACAAACTTTTACTGGCAGCTAATGAAAGTCCATATAATGAGCTTCCACTATACAGTCTTCCACACAATCATGTCACATTTCAAAATCACCCCTAATGCTCTGTAATATTAAAAAAGAACCCTCAACAAAACCCAATTCAAATATTATGGAGACACACATAATAAGAGGGCAGTAGAAATCAGAGGTGTGTGCAGTCTTCTCAGGTGACTGAATAACAAGGAATTTGCCAATTGAAACCTCTTAAATGTTTATAGAAAGAGAAACAACAAAATGTTAATCTCTCACGTGTGTGTTCAGCTGATTAAATTAGATTAAACTATACCTTGCTATATTGTGGTACAGATTTTCTAATACTAGTTAATTCCTGAAAGGAAAACTCTCACTAAAGTATCAGGTTGCTAATACTGCACTTCTATATGTACTGTTGATAAAAGGAGAAGTTGGACAACTAAGAAGTGTCATCAACAGAACTAATTTTGGGAGTGTCAGCTATTTAGTCAATTTTTAAATTATAATTTTTAAATTTTCCTTGTTCATCTCTGAAGAAAATGGGCATTGCTGAGCTTCAAAAGCCCAGCTGCTGCTATGCTGAATTTATTTCTTCACATCTGTGTTTTCTTAGTGTAGCTTTCAAGAGAAGCTCAAGACTGTATTTCAGAGGAATTATCTTGGTATCCTGTAGTACCATGTTCTTGTAAGGAGCTATACATAGAGTTCCCTGGAAGCAAATTTTTTTTTAAATATCCAGGCAGAATGCTGGAATTTGAATTGAAATTAAAAAAAAAAACCAACCAACCAAACAAAAAAACCCAAACCCTTTCTATGTTTAAAAGGATTATATAATTTTATATATCAATTTTTAGTTTATATCCCGTGCCGTAATTGTGCTTAGAAATAAAAGCTGTGAGAAAGTGGAATATTTGGAGCAATGTCATTTGTCATGCCAAGTAGCTATTATACCCAAATGGAGCCCTGCTGTCTGCAAAAGTAATGTCTGTGTGTGGGAAGTAATGACTTAATCCCTTGTTTTGCTTTGCTTGTGTGTGTGGCTTTTGCCTTCTCTATTAAACCACCTTTATCTCAATCTGTGGGTTTTCTAGCGTTTTCCCTTGTGATTCTCTCCTCCATCCCACTGAGGGAAACTGAGCAAGAGGCTGTGTAAGGCTGAGCTGTGGGCAAAAGTGAACCCAGCACTGATGAAAACCTTCCCATTGTATGTTTTAGATGTAGATGAATGTGTTGGCTAGAAGTTCATCATCTCAGATAGAGAGACAGAAGGACAAGGTGAGGTGAACTGGAATGGATTGCTTGGGCTGCAAAAGAAAGAGTGAGATTGAGGCGTGGTCTTCTCAGACAGAATAACTATTCCACACTGGAAGGTAGGATGTTTCATTATTATTATTTTCCCTCCTCTATCATTAGGCAGGAAGAGAACTGTGCACCAAAGTCAAGATACTAATTTATTTTCTTCTTCAGTGGTAGTGATGTGGTCCCTAAAGACTTGAGATGGTTCTGATTCCACTGTCTCTTTAAATTCTGTGCATCAGAGGGCTTTGATGGTACAAAACTACCTTCTTATTAGAACAGGAATTGAAACAAGGAGCTTTCAGGAATAAAAAAAAAAATAATAGGCAATAAGAAAGAATAGAAACAAAGTGGTTGTAAGCATATGTCCTCTTTCCCTGTTACATATTTGAATCATGGGTTTCAGAAAACTCCACACAATATCTGTTATTCACATTGTTCCTTCTAGCCCATCTCCACACAGTATCTGTTATTCACATTGTTCCTTTTAGCCCCTCTCCCCTGCTTGATGTTCTCACCAGCCCTTGTGAAATGCCATCTTTTTTCTCATTGTAGAAGTCTCCACCTTCTCTGCAGTGCATCAAGAAAGGCAAGGAAAATAGGTCCTTGTTAACAAACCACCTTCTTTCAAGAGACTTACATTCATATAAATTAACTGTGAATATGTGACCCAAACACTTGTTATGAACCCTTAAAGAGAATAATGACAGTATTCAGGGAAAAAAAGAAAAGAAAGCACACCTTTCCTAGTTTTCTGGTCAGAAAAAAATGGGGCAATTTCTAAAAAATCTTATTGTACAGCAACTTAAAAAAGATTACAGAAAAAAAAGACATTTGGGAAGGAGATCTTGTTTGTGTATTTCCTTTTTGCAGACAAGAGCCAGAAATAATACTTCTGGTTTTATTTCTTTAAAGGAAATAAAAACTAATGGGGTTAGTTCAGACTCAGGTCTAGCACATTCTTTTTCTAAGCTTGGTAAAGATTTTTTCTAATCTTGGTAAAGATTTGTAAAGAAAGACAGAGAAAGTTAAGGTAGGAGCAAATTAAACTTAATTGATCAGGTTTCAGTAGAATAAACCAGAAATATTGTCCTTGTAAAACAATTGTATTGCAGAATAATTGACTCCCAAATTAAACTAGGGGACTCTAAAATATTTGGTTATTTTATACATGGCTTTTCTTATTATCAAAGTTATTGCCATGAAATTGTATAATTTAAGGCTCAGGACTTAAGCCATAACAAGTGAATAATAGTTAGCATCATTTTGTCTATTTTGATTAGTTGCATCTGGAGTTCTGTGTCCAGTTCTTGGCTCCTCAGTGCAAGAGAGACGTGGAGCTCCTGTAGTGAGTCCAATGGAGGGCAAAAAAGGTGATTAGGGATCTGCAGCATCTCTCTTATGAGGAAAGGTTGAGACAACACGGCCTGTTCAGCCTTGAGAAGAGACAGCTGAGAGGGGACCTCATAAATGTCTTTCAGTATCTGAAGGGAGGGTGTTTAGAGGATGAATTACTTGATGGTGCCAAGCAATAGACAAAGAGGCAATGGAAAGAAAGATATGCAAAGGAAGGTTCACCTGAACATGGGGAAGAACTTTACTCTGGATGACCATGCACTAAAAGAGACAGCTCAGAGATGTTGTAGATTCTGGTGTTGCTGGAGATATTCAAGAAGCATCTGGAATCAATCCTGTCCAAGGTGCTTTAGGATGACCCTGCTTGAGAAGGGTGCTTTGACCACATACCTCTACCAGCGATTCCTTTCAACCTTCACCATTCTGTGATTCTCTGATCCTGATCAGGCTGAAGAAGAGAGGGCCCAAGTTTTATATAGATGCAAACTGGATGGAAGAAGTGACAAATATCTCGTTTTGTTTTCCATAGGTCATTATTTTAAAATTATGAATATGTATGAAATTTAAAACTCATCTTATCTTGATCTTTTTCACCTTTCTTTAACTTTGAGAAGACGAATCTACACATTTTTCACAGGATTGTAGAGCCTGAAATAACAGAATTTGAAAACTTCTACTCAGTCTGTGATGACCATGTCTATTAATTGTCTTTATATATGGCCACTGCATCATCTTGATAGTAATTTTTTTCTGGATGGTAGTGCTTAGAAATGGCTGATTTCCCCTTTTTGCACCCAATAAATCAGTAAATTTTGGTAAATTTAACTTTAGGATGAAAATTTTTGCAAATTTGGTTGTGGGTTGAGGTATTTTCTTTTGGTGGTAACGGTTCAGGTTTGGGGGAGTGGATTTGTATGTGTGTGTGTGTGTTTTGGTTATGAGCATTTGCTAAACAAATACCAATTTTTTTTTCTCTTTCCATGTCAGCTTTGACAGCCAAAAGAAACATCCATTGCTTAATAGTTTTTTGTCCTTTTCTTTGTATAAGATTTGACCCTCTAGAGAACACCACAGAAATTATTCTGTTGAGCAAGTATATCCTTAATATATCAATATGGTAGGCTAATATTTAAAAATAAAAGTAGAAAAAACTCATACTAACTAAAAAGGATATTTTTTTCACCTCAAGGCAGATTCTTTTTTCTTTTATCCACAGTGACAATTCATGTTTTCTTAATGATTTCCTTTGATTTAGATCCTTACTGAAAAAGTGGTTTGGCAACTGAAGATTTCTAGGAGGAATTTAATATACTATAAGGACTTTCTTTACTCTGCATCACTTGCTGTTGTAAGATTCATACTGGATATGGTTAATAAAATCACCATTAACATTGACAGGAACGTGTATCAAGGTACATTTATATGTCAGTCTACAGTAGACTTTAAATTTTGTGTCAAAATAATTCTATTCTCGGTTGTGAGTTATGACTTAGAGATAGGCAGGAAGCCAAAGTATAACACCCCTACTAGAAATGCAGAGGACAATACCCCTGTGGTTTAAACAGAGAAGTCTCACTTTGCACTAAAGTCTGATAATTTCACCTGTCACCACTGCTGATCTGAGAGAGAAGTAACCTCCATAATGCAGATATCAGCAGTTTACAGTCTTCTAGGCCACATTGGTGTTAAACCTTTCGTGTGAAATCTTTCTGATTACTTTCTATGAAATTCTAAATTAAACTCACCTACAGAAACAAAATAGCATGTCCAATAACCCATTTTGTTTTGTTTTGTTAGTTCTCACTGAATTTTGCACACTAAAGATTAGGTGAACATTGTGTAAATAAGGGAGAAAAGTAACCGACATGTTAAAATCAAAATTTTAATTTCCTCTTTTGCTGTTTTTTCTTTCTCAAAATATTATCAGTTTCATTAATTGTCTGTGGTTCTGTCTTCTTCAATAAGCATATAATCCTGTTCCCTTAAAATTAACATTAGGTAAAAACACAAAGTATTAATGCTTAACATCAGATCCTGCTTATTTATGGTGATTTTATTGGATTGAAGATTTTATTGGATGTTGTACTTCTATGTAATATGTATTAAAGGGTATTCTTCAACTTGGTGGAAAAGAGCATGTTTGTTATAGTTTTATAGAAAGTTGACAGCATTTCCATTGTTTTATGGAAAAGTCTTTGCTTTTCTAACAAGTGTATTACAGAGAGGTCTACATGAACACTTGAAGAGCAATAGGAAAAGGGGTTGCCAAACCAGGCTAAGGAAGAAGACATGATGGAAGCAGCCATTTTATTAAACAAAGGAGAACACCTCTTTTGATCACGTCATATTGGAGTAGTAGTGTTCTCAGGGCTGCACTAATCTCTATTAAACAGAGAAACTACATTTTCCAAGTATTTAGTTCCAACAATCTTGCCATAGATTTGGTGGAGGTGGGTACTGGTATATTTGTTTCCTGCAACAGTAATGTCTACTGCATTCTTGAGTCCAACACTGCTATATTAGATGCTGGCTTAGATGTATTATGTTAAGCACTATGAAATGGGTAGTTATGATAAGAAAAGCAATTCCATGAAAACAATGGAAATTATTATTTGGATCTCAAAAAATATATATTTTACTATAGAACACCATTAAATGGCATTTTCATTTGTTTATCAATTCCAGTGAACTATCTTGCAATAACACATTTCTTATTTTTTATTCAAACTAGTGTGATATTAAGCACCCAATTGAATGGATTCATGGCTGTAAATAGATGGAAAATACTGTATAATTTTCTAATTTGCCAACCACTTCTTAGATGTATTTACAATTACACTGTAAATTCTATGGAATATACTAAAACTGAGTGGTAGTATTTCCTACTTTATAGGAGACTTTGCCTTTAGCGACATTAGATTAATAAGCTACAAGAAAACTGCAGATGTCTTAAAAAAGTCACACTCCTATTCTGAATACATGTAACTCTACTCTCCAGAGTTATCATTCATTTTGATTACTCTGGCATTAAATGGTTCATCTGTTCTAAATCTTCAGTAAAAGTAAAACTTTTTTACCGAATGCAACCAAAGGGGAAATAAATCAGTGTCAGAAACCCCCAATGTTTAATTTCGTACTAATCTCATGGTATATCTCTTCTGGATAGGAGGAAAAAAGAAAAAAAAAAAGAAAAGGAATAATCCTTTCTTTCAGATTTTACCTATTACGTTGTAAAATAAAAGCTACCTTGTTCAAAGTTCAAATTCTATCTGATAACTTTGAGAAAATGCTAAATGCTGTCAGTAGAGAACATACTCATGTCTTTCCATAGGAAGCAGTAAAAATGACTTGCTGAGTAGAGGCCATTTCTATATCCAAAGTTAAACACAGGTCAAATAGTAAATCAGATGTATGGCATGATTGTACACTTATCTCCCTGCAAATAGGCATATAAGTGCATTAAATATGTGTATTTGCACTGCTGAAATATTCATGTGTCTAATGAAAAATTTACATTTTTGATATCCAAACCAAAGCCTCTGTTTTTATGTTTGTTTGTTTGTTTGTTTTTGATGGATGCTTAGTACTCTCAGAGCTCTGTGGGCTCTTTCAAAGTGTACCCACTGGAGAACCATATTCCTGTTTGACTTTACAAGCAGCATTTGGTACAACGACTTATGACATTCACATGCACTTTTAGCCACAAAGTTACTGCAACAGGGCAAAGCTATCAATCATTATGGTACAATGTGGTACAGTGAAGCACAACAGGTCTCCCAGAGAACAACTTATACTTCAGCAGGGCACTTGTCTTGGAGTATGTTTTCTTCTAAGGATGTGGCTTGTTAGTTGGTAGCAACATAAAATCAGGGCATGAGATCAAGCAATTTCAATTAATTAAGGACATTTATTATTTTTATGATTAGAGGATAGCTATATATTTTTAACTGTATATCTTTGAGTTAGAATTTGTTGCATGAATGCCTTTTTGCCTTTTGTAAAATCATGGCTCAGGCCTGTTACTTCAGCTAAGTAGAAAAGGACTGTGGGAAAGAGACATGGCTGAATTAAGGGTAGGAAAACATGCTGTGTGACCATCTCATGCTCACATAGTGGTGTATGGTGGTTGGTTGAATTATGTTTGTTGTGCTTTAAAACTATGGAAACAGATAACTGGAAAAGTGCTTAAAAAAGGCCAGATTTTTAGAAAAAGTGGCTCTCCTCTGCACCGGCCTGGGGAATCTGCATCACCCATTTTTACAAGTACTTACCTAGACAGAGGGTTGTATGATCACACTGCCTTGTTTACTATCATTAAGGCCCAAAAAGTAAAAGTATTTAGTTAGAATTTTTCTCTCTGGGCAGATTATTTTAAAGCTCCTTTCCTCAGTGATATTTGTACTTCATCTAGTATACCTAAGTCTGGCTTATTAAATGCTTTTGTTTAATTTATTGATTCTCACATTAATAAAATATTTATTTGAATTAAGTATGATAATTAAAGTGTTATAGTTATTTTTTAGTTCCTTGTTGAACAAGTTAACACTGTCTTGTCAGTAGTTGCCTTTTTATGTGTATGTGTCTGTGTGTGGTTGTTGGTCTGGACTTTTGGGGGGTGTTGGTTTGTTTTTTTAAAGAAGCTTTTAATTAAATAAGCAGAGTACAAAGGTATAAGAAAGAAATATTAAATTTCTGAAGTGATCTCAACAGAACACTTTATGAGTTTATTTTTGCTTTTGGTTGATAATGGTATGTTAAACAAGAAATGAGTAAAATACTGTGGCCACCAACTCCACAAATCAGTATGTGCTGTTCATAAAATCTCAGGAAACAGGAAATCAAATATTACCTTTTTCAGATTAACATGGACAGTTATTAATGCACCTACTCATTTGAAAAACAGCTCATATTATATCTTATTAGGGTAATAGATAAAAAAAGAATGCATATGGACTACTACTGTGATTGATTCTTATTAAAACGTTCTCATTACTGAAGAGTAATTTTTCCGGAGTTTCCACTGAATTTCATGGAAGCTTAGATCTACATAGCACAATTTTTTTGTGTGAGCAGACTTGTTTGTTCCTCATATGAGCAGAGTGATTGGATCAAGTGTGAAGCTGAGCAGGAATGCAGAGAGAGGAACATCCACCATAAAGATATTGGGTAAAACATGGCTTTTACCAGGTTGTCAGCTGCTCAGGAAGTAAGCTGTTAATTTACTATAACATCAATTCTTGCATGTCACTGCTAACTATTAAAACTGAAGTTTGTGCTTAGAAGATCTTCTTAAAATATGGAATTTATGCTAAGGTAATTTTCAAGATTCTTATTGTGGCTCTGAAGAGAGTCCCTGCTGAAGGTTTATAGGAAATGGGAGGTTTGATCTCCTGTTAGTTGACATCCTTCCTCCCATAGAATTATATTTATCAAAAAATCCCAATCCTGCTTCTGAATTTTAAATTGAAGGCATTTTGATAAATTCTAAACTCCTCCAGTCTTGAAGAGAAGCAGATTTTGACGTAGTAGTATAACTGGTTACATTTTGCTTATTTTGTAACAGTATTTTTTTCTCTGGTTTTAGCCTTTCTTCATGAGAAATCCAGATGAGAATTCAGAGCTATGTTTCTCCCTATACCCACACCCACTCCTCTCATTTTACTGAAGGCAAATAGAAACATTTGGAACATAAATGACTTTGACAGCTCAGCTGTCTGTTTATCTAGAGGATGAGTTTATTTCTTCTTTCATGTCAGAATGTGAAAAACATTTTTACTACCCCAGTATTTAAGCATGCTTCTCAATGCCCTGATGGGGTTCTGACTGTTATACTACTGCATTCCACTTTTCCTATGCAAATTACTCTGAAGGCACACTTTGTTCTCAAATACAGTCGGCATCTAGGGAAGAATCACTATAGGTTCAGTTTAGAAGTCAGCAGACTTTCATCCTAATCCCTTGAAGTCACTTAACTCAAGGCTGGGTAAGGTAAAATGCTTATGAAAGACAGAGATTAAAAAAAAATAATTAAAGTGAATCAAGTTCTTAATCTTATTTCATTAAGTTTAAATAATAAATGTATGTTTTCTGTTATCTAGTTGATGTCGTGACCCTCACCAATCATAAGTTTTGTAATTTTGAATGCGATCTACCTCAGGAAGCAGCTGTTAGAGGAAAATCTTTTGCAGTGGAACAGCTACCTTCAATAGAAAATTTCTTTTTGAGGTCCTCCCTTTCTGAAGTCTTATTTTTCCCTATTTTTTTTTCATATATAGGTGATATCAGAAATAGCTAGAATAATTAAAATAAGAGTTAAAATAAGAGTTACTTCCCTTTGAAAATGTGTCTTTTTTGAATTACATCCTGACTTTTTGTCCAGATAGTAACACATTTCACAGGAGCAGTGCATCACCTGTAGTACATATCAGTGTGAAATTGATCCCTTTGCTGTACATCAGCCTGGGGTATGCTGGCATGCTTGATTTAAAAAAAAAAAAAAAAAAAAAAAAAAAAAGGGG
>VXAC01005541.1:2781740-2801292 GCA_013399225.1 Rhipidura dahli | reverse complement strand
AAAAAAAAAAAAAAAAAAAAAAAGAGGGATGAGCAAAATGTGCACAGTTATTATTGTTTTTTTACTGATGTTGTTGTAAATGGACACATGGAGGTAAGAGAGGGGGCTTGGGATAAGACTTCTTCTTGAGCTACTGACCTTAACACCATTCAAAGGTCTGTTTTCAACTGCAAAAGGATAGAGCAAAGCTTCACTGGAGAAAAGAGATGCTCCTGTTTCACATTCTTTTCTTTTCTTCCAGAATGTTGTGGCAAACGAGAGCTCTGGTAAAGGCCATTTTCAAACTGTACCAGACATGGGTTTCCTCACTAAAAAAAGATATTAGACAAACACATTTGGTATTTGTTGTCCAGGAGAATCTGGGGGTGAGAAAACTGGTCACAGGCTTCAGCCACACAGAAAGGAAGGCAAACCTGAAACAAAGAAAGCAGTGAGCCTGAAGGCTTCCAAAATGGGAGGTGCTGGGTAAAATTCCTGAGTGTGTGGTTTCCTGTTATATATCCTATTAAGAAAGCATAATTTCAGTGTGTTTAATGTTCATTAAGTGAATGGGCAGAATTTGCTAAAATATAGAAGTTGTTCTACTTTGTGGCATTTTAAGTTGTTAATTTCTCTATATACAAATGTGACACCTCTTAACATTTAGAAAAATATCCCCCAAGCAACCCCAAAAAAGGCCTGTAAAGTCCATGTGGTACAGATCCTGCACAAGCAGGTTATACATCCAGCTGCCGTTATAATTATGCCTGAATAGGTCATTAAAAATTAAACAGTACCTATGTACTTACATTAAACATATTCCTGTATGGTTTGTTTGCTTCATTTTGTTGTCTTTCCAAGGAATTATTTGGCTTCCTTTCTTTTTTTTTTTTTTCCCCTTTCTTTTTCCAATTGTGACTGTACGTGTGGGAATGGGGTTCTTCTCTGTCAGTAATTTACTGATTTTAAAAAATTGTGGACAGAGATGGACAACTGGAAGACAACTTGTGACACAATAATTTAATTTTTTCAGTGAGCTCTGTGAAAGTGGGTAGAACTTATGATGTGACAACCAGTCTCTACCCTGCAATTAAAAAAAAATCTGCCAAAAGGAGGAAGGAAAATGGAGCAAATATTACCAAGATTTAAAGTATTTATCAAATTAGCCTTCCCACATGTAAAAAGAGTTTATTTCTTTCATGTCTTTGTCCTTAAGTTGTGTACCCTACTATGCTGGTTTTAATGGGAGGTTACAGAATATTTGGGTGAAAGACAGATTTGGTTCACAAAACACTCAATATATCTCACATAACAGTAGGATAGTTTTATTGGCAGCAAACCTTCTGAAAATAAAAAAAATCTGTCCTTATTTAAATAATTAAAGCAGATGTTTTCTATCTTCAAAGTAGTCTATAATATGAGATGACACAGACAGCGTATTCTTTCTGAAGACATGTACCTTTTCCTTATGATTACCAGCTTTTGATATATTGCTAGGACTTTAATAAACTGGAGTTATTGAGAGAAGCAAATTCTGGATTGTTATGGTAATAGTCTCAGATTATTTCATTGATGTTGTTTGTGATTATCTCAGTATGACTGGAATCTCATAAAATTACGTGAGAATTCACTTTTGTTAAACTTAGCGGTCTTATTAGAAAAAAAAGTAGGTGAAAGAACTGAATTTTCTTGTCCTTAGAGAAATAATGTTTTGTGAGTGAAAATATAGGTATTCTACTTCGGTATTTTTCTGCTACCATTTCCCTCCCCACCTCCCCCAGTTTGGTCTCTATTACAAGAAATGAGAAAGGGATTGTTTTATTCCTTTATTAACTTTGTAATTATTAACTCTAAATACCTCAGAATTCTAAATCATCCACAAGAATACTTATTATAAAAAAGGGTGCTAATAAAAACATTCAGAAAAAATTAGACAATGTGAAGGAGACCTTTAGTTTCCTATAGACAGTTTTTTCTATGTCATAGTTCAACAAGTTTTTATTATTTTGCTAGAGGTTTTTTTCATCCTGGAGAAAACAATCAGCATCTGTCCCACTTTGTCTGAATTCACTGTACAAGGACAAAGCTTTCCAGACAGTGAAAAACATATTTTTTCTGAAGTGTTTTCTGAAATTTTAAAATCTCCTAAAACATGAAAAAAACCAAATTTGTGCTTAGTTTAGGCTTCTAAAGCAGAAGTGAGGAAGGTGGAGTGAAAACCCTTCCATACGGATATTATTAAGTAAATGTTCCACAAAGAGCAGGTGGTCTTACAGGGATGAGCTGAACAGCTGGACATATTATATCACACAAGGTCAGGTAAGGTGTTGACTCTGGAAGCTGGATCTGTTTATCCAATAACTTGGTTCTCTTCCAGCTAAGTTACAACTTCAGCATTAGTCCAGCTTGAAAGCAAATTATACTTTTATGTCTGGTCTCCAGGAGAGTTGTGATGACAGAGACTTCAATAATCTTTCAAAACATTTTTTTCCCCTTTCTTACAAGACCAGATTGTAGGGCCACAGTGTCGGGTAGCATAGTGTGAGCACCTGTCATTCAGTGGTTTTGTGCTTAAAAGAGACTGGCAAAGTTTCCATAAGATGTACAAGTATTTTTGCCACAGTATCTCTGATCAAGCCCTCTGACAGTGCAGGTCTCCACCAGTGCCATTTGAAGTGTGTCAGTGCTGCTTCCGATGGGCAGCAAAGGTGCCTGAGAGCTCAGCACAGCCCTGCAGAGCACCTGCCTACCTTCAGTGGTACCTCTGCTGGCTCAGTCACCTGTCAGCCCTCCACCCACTGAGTTTAGAAGCTGTGCTCTTTTTTTAGCTTAGGTAGGGAAAAGTGCATCTGAAAACATCCTGTTGCCAAGTTTAAACGAAGGTCGGCACACTCCTTTTCTAGGTCCTTGATAGATGGGGTCTTAGAAACACTTTGTGCTGCCTCACAAAGGCAGGATATCTGCAGGGACATTGAGAGGAAATTCATGTAGCAGCTTGCAGAGAAGACTCTGCAGGAGAGCAGCAATTCTTATATCTATTTTCTAACATAGAAGCCAAGAAAGCAAATGGTCCAAGCTTACGATGTGCTGAGTTAAGGGAAAGTTCAGAGCATGATGACAAAATGCTCTTGAGAAGTTTTCTTAGAAGTTCATGGTATAGGTTCAAAATGAGAATTTATCCCCACTTCTATGGTATGTGCTGTTCATACTGCTTCAGTTTTGTGTAAATGAGCAAGCAAGGGTGAATAATCCCAACAATTACTAGTGTAAGAGCACAAGACAAAGATGAGAAGAATTTCTTGGTTTGCCATCTAATTCATTAAGTTGGGTCAATGAGATGCTAATGCTATGACTTTTAATAATATGTATTTCTGCTAGAGGTCATTCTCAGTGAACTTAGAATTCTCATTTGGATACCCTTCAGACAGAAAGAGTATAAACATAGAAGAAAAAGTCTCACTTTCATATTTTTTGTGCTTATGTTAATGCATTTGTGTACAGCATTGACCTTTTCTCAGATCACTAATATACTTTTTCCTTAATAGGCATGTAATTTTGTCATAGCATGCTCTTCTAATTTTCTACCTTTATTTTCCCCTTCAATTACAAACTGACTTTGGGTATGGTCAAAAAATGGGGGTACACAGAAGACATAACAAATAAATAGTGAATCAGGAGACAAAGAAGAAATTAAGATATTTAAGAGGGAAAACACTTTCACCAGTCATGTCTTGAATCCTACTATTTCCATTCTCATAGTGTCTATTCCTTTAAAGCTTCACCTAGGAGTTTTTAATGATATCTAGTGGATTTCTTTAAACTGAAATTTTATTTACTTTTGAAAAGAACTTTGTTAATTAGACAAGAATAAAATAAGCATCTAGCAATTATTCTTCTCCCCAATTCAATTGAATGTCATAAAGTCATTCTGTTTCACTAAACTAGGCATTTAAGATAATAAATGTATAAGCCAGATCCTTTTTAAACTAACTCATTATGAACCTGAGAACCTTCAGGTGTTTGTACCATATTCACCACCAGAATATGGGCCCAGATCCACAGAAAAGTACTCCTGGTTTTTTTCTGATGATTAGGAAGGATTATACACTTTATTTATACAGCTGCAAAATGAAAGCTGCTGTTATAACCAGTTGATTTTCTAAGGCAAGCCCTGCCTGGTATCTTTTCAGCTTTACTGAGATATTTATTATCTGACATGAACCCCTTCCTGAGGGTTTCTAAGTAATTTTCTTCCACAACAATGTAGAAGAAGTTTCAGCAATTTAACCAATATCTCTGTGACTCTTAACACCCACCAAGGGCACAGATGGGCCACATTCAAAGGCTGCCTGTCCAGAATACATTCAGATTCCCAGCTTCTTATCAGGCAGGAAAATGGTTTTGCTTGGTGTTTGGGAGAGTAGAGAACAATGTTTATGTTTTCTTCGTAGTGACCATTTAATAATCTTCATTCTCCCCATTCTTTCAGATCAGGCAGAAAAGACCTGTTTTATGTTTGCCCTTCCAGGGCTCTTTAGAAGTAAAATGAGGTTTATGACTTTCATGATTTCAAAATAGGAAATTGATGGGATTTAGGCTAATGCTTTCTGTGACTATAGTACCTGGGTAGAGATTTAGGTGTCAAAACATAACTGTTCCTGTCCCCAGTGTTTTCAACAGTATCTAGGCATCCTTTCAATAAATTCCTTAAATGAATATTGTGAATTTGCTTTTTGATGACACTTACCTGTCTATTGCATGGGCTCTGGGCCTTTATTTAAGATGACCATAATAGCTTCCAGAAATATGGAAGTTAGTTATTTTGTCTACTTTATCATGAATTCTTGTATGTCTTGGTTTGGTTTGTCTGGAACTGCAGCACTCCATCTGCATTAGCAACAAACAATAAAATGCTTGGTAGAAGTCTGGTCTAAAAGAGGAACATTAAATTTTACCTTTTAATTTTTAGAAGGAATCATCGTGCTTGTGTCCTGCCAATCCTTAGGGAAATTGAGCAAAATCTTTAAACTGAGTCTAATCCTGAATTTAAGTTTGCTCAGGAGACACTAATTTGATTTGTAGCTTTTCTTTAACAGTAAAATGCATCTCAGATTGTCAGAGTAACATACCAGTACTAGGTGTTTTTTTCCCTTAATCTTAAAGCAAAACAAATCAAAATTAAAACAAAACAAAATGACATATGCTTTTCTCTCTTCCTTTGTCCCACTCCAATTCCACAAATGCCAGTGAGGAATTTCTGTGCAATAGGTGTTAGTGACACCAGCTAACACCAATCACTGAATGGAATTCTAGATTAAAAATGTGGGTACCTCCCTAAACTTCCTTTTAAAATCTGAAGTGTCCTTTAAATATCCATTCTAAACTACAATATTGGATATTCCTTTAAACTGGTACATCAGAAAGACTACCTTAGGTATTAGGATATATGTTTAAACATAAAGGGAAACAACTCCAAACCGGCATATTGAGCTAGTTTTCATTACAACTTGATTTTTTTTGTAATTAACAATATAAAGCTGTCCATAAAAAAAAAAAAAAGTTTTAATTTCTACTATTAGTATTTTAAATAAGCAAAGCCTTGTCAAAAATATGTAGTGACCTTGCTGCTGAGGTGCTTCAGATTTTTTGTCTGCCATTTTCCATGATTTTTCATACAACTCTCACTTTTCTTCCTTTCTTCTTATTATTCCAAGGGAGTGGGAGGACGGAGAGGTGGCTGGCTACTTGATCTGATCTGTAGACTTCAGTCTGAGAAATCTAGATATTTCATAGTTCTAAAGAACAGGATATATAAGATTTCTTCCCTCCAGATAGATATCTTGCATAATATGTTTTAGTTCCCAGGGGGATAAGGTCCTTCTGGCATATCAGAATCTCTACAATACTCCTTTCATTTTGGAAAAATCTAAGAATCTAGTGCTGTCAGCACTCAATTTATAGTCCAGTATTTCAATCTGTATTCTGTCTGTGCTCATGTATCATTCTCGGTGACTCCAGTGGGAATGTCACTGCAACAACAGAGCTGAAGGAGAAAGCACTATAAGAGCTTAGTCTAATATCCACTGAAGCTGGTCAGAAGATTCTCACAGACTGAGGTGCAGCACTAGGCAAAACCAACTATCCTCCACTGCAGTGTCTGCATTCTATTAAACAAAGCCTTGTATAAACAAAAAAATTAAGTGCAGGTAATAAAATCCACTCTGGTCTTGTATGTTCATAATAGGCTTAATTTAAAAATTCATTTTTTATGGCCAACCCAGCACTGCTTGACAAGTATATTTATGTGTTCTAATTGCACTTACTGTAATCTGAAAAAGACAATTGTTATTGTTCAGCATCATTCCTGTGGCTGCAGTCCTGGTCCCTCTTTTCTATAATTGAAGTATCTGAAAGCCCACTACAGCTCTGTGACATTCTCACTTCAATTTACTGGCTTAAAAATCCATTGCCTCTGCAGGAGTGTTTGCCAGTTTCAAATAGTTAAGAGTTACTAGAACTGTAGGGATGATAATTTATTTTTTCTTCTTTCTGATGTGCATTTACTAATGAATACCATGCTTAAATACATGTGTAAGGCTTGAAAGCATTTACTCTGCTTGTTTAAATAACTAACTGCACCCATGAAAATGTACTTGTTGTTATATGCACTGAGTGAAACTGCAAAGTCAAAGTCTCTTCTCAGTATTTTTAGAAAAAGGACCATGATGGCAGTAAAGTTTGTGTCAATTCCTCCATTTTGTCCATATTTCCTGCAAAAGACAAATTTCTCAAGTGATTTTAGGGAGATTTATCCCTGTACTGCCATTAAATGTATGGGCTATTGGGTTATTCAATATGACTGCACATGGTATAATGCTCAGCTCGGGAAAACTCCAAAGGAGTGTAGACACGTGGCAGGAGAAGTCAATGTTTTCCCAAGCACTAAACCACAGGAGACAGCACCACCATCTCTTTACACCATTATGAGAGGACATTCCATACTGCAGCAGCAGGTAGCACAAACTCTTCTGGAGCAGAAGCAACTACACAGCTCTGCCTCCTTGTGATGTATAGTAGTATCTCAACAGAGTGAAAAATTGAGACTTCAGATGTTTTAATTTTGTGATACGTATACAATTTAACAGATCTGTGAGCTATGGTTTGCAGCTGTGAATGAAGGATCCTGAGTTGAAAATTGCTTTTGGAAGGATTTTTCCCTTGTGAGGAATTCTAGCTGCTGTTTTCCAAAGGTCATATATACTGTTGGAGTTCCCTGGTTTCTCTCCTACTTATTGCCTTCATGTTTATTATTTATTTTCTCCTCTCCTTAAGTCTCGTGTCTTAGAGACCAAATGCGGAGGCAAGAACTAAAGACACTCAAGATTGCTAAAATAGAGGATAAGGAAAACATAATGGTTTTTAATTAGTTTTGTTGTTTGTTTTGGGGTTTTTTTTAATACCAATTTATCCTACAGTGAAGCCAAATTATCTAGATGATGAGCTCAATTTAGTCAAATAGTATAAAGTAAGAAGGAACAACTATATTCTTTTCTTTTTTTAGAGTATGACTACTGGCTGCTTGGTCAAATTTTATTGTTATTGTCCCAGTAGTGACTGGGAGAGGTATTTTTGTTGATGACTTTGATTTATTTCCTGCAAGAGGGCCATTGTGTTCTGACTTCATCAACATCTTTGGCAAAAAAACATTCAGACCCAGTACCACTTTCAAGAGGAGAAGCAGCAGCAAAATATCAATTGTCAGAAGGTAATGCAGGCTCTTTTTGAAAGACATGAGTGCTCTCACCATGCTGGTATATCTTTAAGCTGTTCGTGAAGAATGATTTTTTTACTCCAACAGGAAAAATAAGCCTCCAAATCAAAAACCTCCTTTATTTATTATGTTTCACTTATGCATACTTGCAGAACACAGTTGCCATTGTATTTTTTTTCTGAATATTTACAGAACTCATTCTATACTACTTTGGATGTTTTTCATGTTCTAGAAGCTTTCATTTTGCAAACTATAGAAGAGACAATTCATAAGAACTTGATAAAATATAGCTTGTGTGGGCACGATAAAAATATTTGGTGTATATATGAATGTGTAATCACACACGGAGCACCATATACCAGCCACACTGTACTATGAGGTGTGTTTATATTTTTGATTACTGCCTTCCATGTCAATTTATACGACTCAGTTTATACAGAACAGTAAAGTGATGAAGCATGAATGTGCACTGTAAACTAACTGTCCAGCTCTAAAATAAACCACTGAAGTGAGCACCAGTAAAATTGTCTTTTAAAAATGGATCCCAAGTGGTTCTGCAATGCTATACACTCAGGTAATTTTGTTCTTGGTTGTTGTGGGGATTTTTGCAGTCATCCAATAATATTTTGTACAAATTTCTTGAAAAAAAGTAATGAACATTAACTGATTTCCCTTTGTACTGATTTCAGGTGGGATAATTTCCTTCTCAGTAGCTGGTACAGTGAGGTGTTTTGGATTTAGTATGAAAATAATGTTTTAATTGTTGCTAAATAGTGCTTGCTTTAAATCAAGGACATTCAGTATCCCATGCTCTGCGAGTGTGCAGATACATGGGAAGCTGAGAGGAAGCATGGCCAGGACAGCTGACCCAAACTGGCCAAAGGGATATTCCATACCACAGAACATCATGTTCAGTCTATAGACTAGGGGGAATCAGCTGCCAGGGGCTGGTTGCTGCTTGGGGTCAGGCTGGTCGTCAGCCAGTGGGTGGAGAGCAGTTCTGTTGTCCATGACTTGTTTCTCCTGGGTTTTATTCCTCTCTCCCTCTCTCCTTATCTTTACAGTTATTATATTCTATTATTATTCTTATTATTTCATATTTTGTTTCAATTCTTAAAATGTTTTTATCTCTACCCACAAATTTAGTTCCTTTCTGATTCTCCTCCCCAGGTGGGCAGGGAGAAGAATAAGTGAGAAGCTGTGTGTTACTTAGTTGCCATTTGGGCTTAAGCACAGAAACCTTGCAGAACAAATATTACATTTTTATACGGTTTTAACTATTATTCATTTCTACAGAAGAATGCAAGTGACTAAAACAAAATAGATATGACTTTCTCAAAGTTTCAATGAAATTATCTTACACAATAGAGGTGAAAACAATTGTTTGTTACAGCTTAGATATTAAAAATACTAACGTTGTATTTTGTTAAAACATTTAGTGGACAAAGGAAAAAGGATGAGTGGTACATAATGAAAGCAATATTTTTTTCATACAGCACTTAGAAATGTCTTGATGACATTTCGCAGCCTTCAGAATAAGAAAAATTTCTTGCCTTACCTGGGAGTTTCAGCCTCTGTATTTGCTCAGAAATAACATAAACAGTCACTTCAGATTTTAGGAAGTTCTGGGTGCTTGAAAAGCACAGACAACAATTTCACATTATTCAAGAGCCCTTTGGACTACTTTTGGACCATTTTTACTAGGCCTTTATCAGGCTTAATAAGCTTGAAACTTGTCAGTTCAAAAAAAACAAAAGGACTCAAATTTTGGGAGTGGGAACCAAATGATCCACAGAGGAGCGAAGCTCTTATTTAGAAAACCGTTATAATTATCAGCATGCACGTCAGTTCATTCTACCAAAGCAACAATGATTACACACACCAAAAAAAAATTACTGATTAACTAATTTTGTTTTGTTTTATTTTGTTTTTTGTTTAAAGACTTGAAAACTGCCCATAAAAATCCCTTTCCCATCAGCTGATCCAAAAAAATTATTATTGCCATCTGCAAACTTCTACTGCTTAAGAAACCAGGATGATTACTCCAGACATCTGCATCTGGTTCCTCTCTTTTGCAAGACAGCAAATTACAACTCCTATGCCACACTATCCTTCTGTAACAGAAGATGCCAAAACAATGTCCTTGCATTCGCAGCTGCCATGTCTATTTGACCCGGAGGGGAGGGAAAGGCAAACACGTGGGTTTGTTATTTACAGTACTGGCTTCCCTCACTGTCACACTGGAATATTTTACTTTTCTGTCATTGGCAGTATTACTAGAGTAGGTGATACTGTAGGAAATATATTTCAGGTAGATAGCATGCATGTTTTTCTAGATTGCAAGTGATAATTGCCCTTTCTGTGCAGCATGGAAATCAGTCCTAACCTAAAACCCACAAAAGTACACTGAATCACCATTATTTTTGAGCAATCATTTCTGAATTTGTATTTTTTTGTAAAGTAATACCAAAAGATCTGTGGGAGGGCAATGTTTAAAACTGTAGTTCAAATATAGTTGTAAAATTTTGAATGCTTAAAATTATTTTTATAAATCTGTACATCACTAATAACCTAAGTAGAATCAATGATTTTCCTCTGATATTTTTTCCTCTTCTCAAAGTGCCCTTGAATTATGCCAAGGTCTGAATAGTCAGATACATTTAAAAGATAAATTAAGACAAACAGGATTTCTCTTTTGCCTTTGCACATATTTGTAAAATATGTGGATTAGTCTTACTCTGTTTATACCGGCTATTTCATATTCTACATTAAGCACTGGTAAAGCCATGGAAAATAAACTTAGGAAATATTATGCAAAATTTTATGGAAATATTTCAGAGTTGAGAAAGGGTTTTTAGAACTCATAGCATTATGTGAGATGCCGCTTAGGTCAGTAACTGAATCCTTTCATATGACTAAAAATTACTTTGAACAACTGAAAGGATTCCTCTAATCAGATCTTACCTAATGCCCCTAATTCCTGTGATAAGTCAATGTTAAGAGAAATCTTTTGTCAAGCCATTCATATTCACTAGGTCTGATTACTAAAAGTAAGACAGAAGCATCTCTAGAAGATACTGGATTTACATTTATATATGCCCAGTATCTGAAGGGAAGTCAGGCTCTTTTATACTACATTAATGGGGATGACTCACAGTATCTGTCATGTAGCTTTCATTGAAATCAGATATTAAGTAGGTATCTGGAAAGTAATAAGACTTCAGATTTAGAATATCTTTTTTTATTTAAAGAAATGCCTTATTTATTCAAACTGCAAAATCTATACAGCTACATTTCAGTAATTCTAGATCCATTACAGAAATTATAGAAATTACAGTGCCCTAGGTAACATTGTAAAGCATTTTTTAAAAAATAGCTGGGTTGACATTTTGTTGTTGTAATTACCTGAGCAACTATCTCTATTTAAAAGCCTCCCAATTAGAAATCTTTCAATCACTAGAGCTGGTGTTTATATGAATGATAAATCTTCATTTTGTACAAAGACTCTGTATTTATTTTATCAATTTTTTTTGTCTGTATCCTTTTTAATTTTAATTTTTGTACTTGGACTTTTTCTTCTCTAAGAAATCCCAAAATTTAAACATTATTCTTGTCTTAAATTTGGATGGAAGAACTGAATGGTGAAACTCTTTGCCGAAAAAAGATCACAGAGTCACAGAACAAGCTAAATTGGAAGAGACCCACAAGGATCATTGAGTCTAACTCTTGGCCCTGTATGGGATACCCTGAGTCACACCATGTGCCTGAGAGTATTGTCCAAATACTTCTTGAACTCTGTCAAATACCCCATTGTGACACTCTGCTATCATCTGACTTTTCCAAATTACATCTTTTTTTGTTCTCAGATGTTCATGTCTTCCACAGCAGGTAATGCAGGTCCTTTATCCTTCACTCTACAAAGTCATATCCTTCCTTTGATGCACTTTTGTGTCTTCTTTTGGCTAAAGAGTGATGATGGTCCAAGAGGAAGAAAATGTCCTGAAATGATACTGTACTGTATTGTATTTTATTGCAACTTTTCAGGTGATTCTTTCCAATGGAAATACAAAATATTTCAACACCAGTGGTTTTTTTTCATTTGTTTGGTTGTTTCTTTGCCTAATGGAAAAAGTGAGTATTTTTCCTATTAGTCATTCAAGATATTACTTTTCCTCCCCATCCACTTTTCTTGCAAGATAAAAAAAACCCTGTAATTGATATAATGTCTGAAAATTCTTGATTGGTGAGTGCGGTATTCCAGAATATAAAATATTTTTTTCTCATCACATAGATAATTCTAGACTGAAATAATTCCGCAGTACTAACTTATGGGAAGGATTCTATTGGCTTTTAAGCATTAATAAATGGATATTATGAATAGGGAAAAAATTCTGAAGGATTGATTCTTTTTTCTTAACTAATATGACAGGTAGTCTTGAAAAGATATTTGTAGTCAGCAAATTTGAGCCTGTGGAGTGTATCACAAACAGTGAAACCATTTTAGCAGTGCCAAGCACTTGAAGAGGGAAGAAAGATACACTTTTCATTAAGACGAAGTGGCTCTGTTGCTCTAGTTGCACAGTGTGAATTTTCTCAAAATGGCAGAAAGCCCAAATCAAATATTTTTCATTTGATATCTAGCTAGACTTGGGACTCTTTTCTGAGAATGCTTTTAGTTCCATCTAAATCAGGTGTCAGAAAACTCTACAGATACAATTATACTGCTTCAAACAATTATAAATAAGAAAAATATTATTCTAATAATATTTTATGATGTATGTTTTAAATAAGTCAGAAACAGATGTGATCAGACATATATGATGAGATTCCAACATCTCTTAAATTTTTGATTTCAGCCTTTGTTTGAATGTAACAGTGGATCTGATGGATGCAGCTTTTCCACTCTTGTTAAAACTGCTCTTCAGAAAAACTCAAAAAGTAATAAAGGTGACTGTTATAAAGGCTTTAGTGTAGTTCCATCTCTTTTGTGTAAGAGTTAAATTTCACTTTGCAACATGTGTGGTGCTCTACAATATTCAATTCTTTCTCTCAATCTTACTGTTTTCCAGATGTCCCGTGCCTTTAAAATCCCATAAAGACAACTACAATTTTTTGTGTTTCATGCTCTCAGCAGACCTGAAGTATTTAATAGAATCACAGAATATGCTGAGTTGGAAGGGACTTGTCAGGATTATTGAGTCCAACTCCTGGCACTATGCACGACACCCCAAAAATCACAACATTTGCCTGAGAGTATTGTCCCAACACTTGAACTCTGTCAGGTTTGGTGCTGGGATCACTTCCCTGGGAAGCCTGTTCCAGTGCCCATCCATCCTCTGGGTAAATTTCTACTTCTTACCTTCCATCTGTCTGTACAGAGCACAGACAAAATGGAACAGATCAGGATGTGGCTTTTTTAAAAATAAAATTACTCAGAAGGAAACCCCTAGATGCCATTCAAGATCCTTTTAGTTCTTCCAATGTTCCTTTAACCTGTGATCTTCATAATACTACTGCCTGTTTTCCTGAAAAACTGTCAATGATGAAGGATCCCATAAGTTAGTAGGTTAGGAATATCAGACGTATTCATATTTCCCACCATCTTGTGTGGCAGAATCTATGATTGGAAATGTGGCCTCCTGAAATCTACAGCTGCCTTGGATAACAGGGTGTATGTTTTACCATGCAGATATAGCACCAAGACTTCCTGCCTGAGGTTAGGACACTTTATCAATGAAGATAAAAAATTGTGAAGATGTTACACAATGTCACTTAGACAGTGGATTAAAAAAACATACCAGGATTCTATTATTAGCAAACAATATTTTCATTAACTTTGAAATAAATTTATATTTATAAACTTATAAATAAATTTATTTCTCTTATTTAGGGTTACACTGCATTAGTAAGTTTAATTTTTTTTGTAATTGGTGAGAACGATTCCGTGAATGAACATCTTGTAAGACAGCACTCTACAATGAATCTGAAAAACAGATTTATTGGCAAATTGGTTACAGTTTATGACAAGAGAAGTTTTGCAGCTAGAGGCAGGATTGGCATCACATTCATGCACATTTGACAGCCAAGGAAAGGTTTTCCAATATTCATGTCTTCTTTGCTCTCTTTCTCTCTCTCTCTCTCTATATAGATACATTTTTAAGTTATTACTATTATCTGGAAGTGTAAATAAGAGTGAACTAAGGCAAGGAGAAAATATGTTGTGCTGCTGTAAACAACTTTCAGTGTAGTATTCAAACAGCTAAATACAAAACTTAAATGTATATAACACATCCCTTGAGCTGCAGTGCAATGATTAAGCAGTTGCTTTACAAGTTTTAATTATTTTAATACCACAGATCTTTAAAAATTCATCAGAGACAATAAAACTGTTTTTGAAGAATTAATATTTACAATGAAAATTGAAGAAATTCTTTGAGTGTTATGAGGGACTATTAAATTTAAGAAACTTGACAATGTATCTGTGAATTTATTATATGACTGATAATATGGGAAAAAAAGTGTAAGGAATAATTCAAAAGTGATAATATGAGACAAGAAGAATTTCAGACACTGGTGTTACATGTAATTTTGCCATTGGGTTCAGAATTTTGTTCTATGAGCATTTTGAAAGTAATCCAATAAAATAATTTTTTATGAAGTGAATTTTTTACATATTCTGATCATACCTGTGCACACGGAGATGTGTCTTTAACAGACTATCTGTAAAGTGTATTATTAAATACCCTCATGAAATCTACTAGGGAATAACAGCAGTAGTCACAGTGCAGCCTTCCACAATAAACCTACTATCTCTGGTTTATCATTACCTTTCATTCAGGTTATGCACTCTCTTTCTGCATACTCTGCAGATATGACAGTCAAGGATCAGAACTATAATTTGTATCCTGGACTGTACCTGGTAAAGAGTTTCCTTTGTGTTCTATCAGACAGTTGTCAAACTATGCTATATTTACAGGGGGAAGAGAAAAAATGATAGGCCATGTTTGTATATCCCACCAATTGCACTAATAAGGCAAACAAGCTTGATTTATAGCAAATAATGGGTCTTGTGAAACAGAAGAATCCAAACAACATTTCCTTGCATCTCTGTGGGCACAACTCAAACTGGTGTCATACCTTGTGTTTTCTTTCTCAGTTTAAGTTTCTAACTGTTAGAAAGGATTTTTATCCTGGAGCAAGTCTTGAATATAAAATATCCTTATTCAAAAAGTAATTTATGTGGGGTCATAATCTTTCCCAGGCTTAGCCTGTATTTCTGGTATCTGTTCTGTAGAGATTTACTTGAGCTGAGTATGAGCCCTAAATCAAGAGTACTTGAAGACTGATAAGAAAAAGCACAGCTCCAGAGATGCACTGCTTGCTGCAGCCTTCTGCCTCCTCGGGAGGACCATTACATCTTATGTTATGAACCCAATATAGATTGCAAACACTGGACATGAAAGTGCAAATAAACTCTAAAGAACTCTGTTTCAGCTGTCACCACTTTTTGGATGCTTGTGCCTTGGAAGTCTTCATAATTGAAACAGAAAAAATTTGGGTTTTGTCATTAACATATTCCACTAGAAGTACTATTAGGACTCAGGACAGTGGCTTTCCTAGAAACCTGCTGTAGGTCTCTTTTTTCCTTTCATTAAAATGACTACTTTGGGAAAATTATTTTTGTTTGACTTTCATCCCAAAGTCTATGTTGGGGACTACGTTTAGTGTGAGGTGACAAATGCCACATAAGAACAAAAATCTGAGAGCACTGTTTGTGCACATAATTTTCATTTCAGTGTCCTTTCCACCATTTAGAACACATATTACACTCTTAAATATGGATTTGGGAAACACCAGAGCACGTGGTTCACCTTTCAGTACTTTTGATGTCCTCAAGTATAATAGATTTTCAAAAACAGTGGGGAAAATACAGCTAGAGAAACTATATAATTCTGCCTTTCTCTCTAAAAAGTAATTGAGATTAAGTCATATATAAGTTTCTCTTTCTGCATTTTTCAACTGTCAGCTTGTTCATAGGAAATAATTTCTTGAATTATTTTTAGTGTATAATTTTGCAAGTAAGAGAAGCAATTCAATTTGTGTGCAGGATAATGAAGACTGTCTATATAACACCAATACAGACTTGGTCTCCAGAATATTAATTTTTAATTCTTCAACATTTAAAATATATTAGATGTTTTCTTGTTTTCCTTGCTACCTTTAAAAGAAATGATTTTAATTCTTTAGTTCAGAAAATAACTTCAGGGAAGGAAATTTACTATACAATACAGTAAGTTATGACATTTCCCTTCAGTTTTTCTTTATGCAGGAAGGGGATCCATAAATAATAAAGGGATGAACACAACTTGCACACTTCCTCCCCTCCCCCCCTCTCTCCACAGTTTAATAATCCAAAGGTTAGCTGCCTAAATATTTAATCACCTATAGCTTCTACAGAATAAATAGAAACATGTTCTTGTACAGAGAGGAACACTGTCTACCTTAGGTGTATGTCCAAGAATGATGTACCTCTCTCTTTTGGCTATGGAAAACCTGGGCTGTCATTTTGGACAGGACAACGCATGACAGCCTAAATGAATGGTGCCCTGGATGTGTAATGGTGAAATTGCATTTTGACTTAAAACAGACTGTTGTGGAGATACAGACTGTGTATTGTGTCATAATGTACTCTTCTGAGACCTGGCGGAACATGATACTGCTGTGTTAAACCAAAATTTTTTGAAGTAGACTCTTCACTGAGGCTGTTAAAACATGGCTTTTCTCAGCTGTCCCATTCATAGAAAGATTCCTGATGCTAATAAATAAAAAGGCATCTCTCGGTTCTGTAAAAAACTTACTAGATGCTATGCAAGTCTCTAAGCAGTAGAGGATGATGACTCACATGCCAGGTTTTGGAAGTCTCTTTTACTGAAAAAGAAGAAGAAGAACTACATATTTCTCCCTACTTTAATTTCTTTAATGTGTCGCTTAGAGAAAAAGTAAGATAAAGGACTTTGAACAGATATTTTCTGGAAGATTATTTTTAGGTGCTTTTTAAAAAGTTTTTTTAGCAAATACATCTTCTTCCATATCATAAAAAAAATAGATGTTTTGTAGACTAGAGAGTCCTATTTTCACCAAAGGCTGAAAATAACATGCGGCTGTGTTCTAACTGTATCACACCCATCTCCTAATCTCATCTTGAAAAATCTAGGCAATGTCTTGATCTTGCATGGAATCTTAAATTGAAAAAAACATCATCAAGTTTACAAGGTCATGTAATTCAAAGTTAGAAAATCTTAAAAAACAGACAATCATACCAAGCAGCCTACAGCACAGTTTGGGACACAACTATGAGATGAAATAAANAGGAGAGGAGAGGAGAGGAGAAAATATGATCTCAGAAAAATTCATGTTCCAATGCTATTTAGCCCAGTGGTGGTATTTTGTATTTTGATCACCATTAGCTCAGTACACCTGGTTTAAGTAGAAAGTGAACTCACAAGAAATCTGCAAATTACCTTGTCACTTGTGAAATCAATAAATGTCTGGTTTGAGACAACTGTTGAAGAATGAGAAGTCATGCACTAAAATGTCCAAATGCAACAGAAATTTTTTGTAAATTCACTAAGGTTCAATGGAAAACATATAAAACATATCAAAAGTATGAACATGAACATAAAACATGTCCATAAATGTGTATAAAACATATTCAGTATAAAACGTGATAACTGTTGGGGCAGAAGTCAGGACTCCATCGAAAGATAGTTCAAGGTGTTATTTCTTTGAAGATAAACTGTTTGTGCTAGAGCACAGCCTGTATAATATGACACTTATACATTTAAATTTAGAATTTCCATCCCTTCAATTTAAGAAATGAAATAATTTCTTTAAATACATGAATAATCTATACTGTATAAAAAATGGTTCTGAAAATTGCCTGTGATTGATTTCTATTAATGAAGAGTTTTACTGAACCTGGTGATATTACCTATATGAGTAAATTCAGCTATCAGCACTTTAACAATCAAATCTTAGTTGAAAGGAGTCTAGATAAGGATTTACATAATTGAATCTTTATGCTAGAGTTGCAGACAGCTCTATTTGGTAGTATCAAAAAATACACAGGTAGTAGACATGCCTTTTCTAAGCTATCTGTCATATGTGGAGTATGAATAGGCTTAAAATTGACAGAAATTATGACCAGAGGCCCAAAAGAAGAGGCTATACTGCAGTCCTGAAGAAGTGGAGAGAGTTGGCTAAAAATTATCACCAGAAGGGGAAAAAAATATTAAAAAAAACAAAGCATGAATAAAGGGTAAATGAGAAAGAGAAAAAAAGAAAAATACTTTGCCCATTATTTATTACAAAGCAAATCCTTTCAAGCCTACTTTTAAAATCAGNACCTGAGGAATTCAGAGCACAAAAGTTATTTTGCACTAATTCCCTGTGTGGACAAGTGTTCAAAAGTGAAAGGTAGCCATTACACTCAGCTGTGTCCAAGGAAGCCCAGTGCAGTCAGGTGAAACATGCTGGAGTTGCAGGAAGGTTCTCTGTGAGGATATATTGCTCTGTGTGAATACATCTACAAACCACCCATTCATAGGAACTGAGAAGGTAAATTATTAGAGCAGGTCCTTACTATCTCTGAAGTCTTCCATATTCTGTATTTTTATTGTTTTTGAACAAAAAGTGACATGACAACACTGATGTGAATTCTTGCAATCTAGCTCCTTGAACAAGACCAGGCACCAAAATTTGTTGAAGATAAGGCTTCCAGAATGCTGTAATGGGAAAAAGTCTGCATTTTTGCTCCATATTTCTGGAAATAGTCCACAATTTTAAGGTGTTTTTATACTTTTTTAAAAGATTTCTCAGGCAGACACTGAATCTGAAATACAGTAAAATAGTTTGAATTATGTGGAGTTGAAAAAATTGATTCTGATAGTGGGAAATGTGTCACTATTCCAATGAAAAATGATGCCATTCACATTAATGAAGACATGGAGATAAATAAGGAGGTGGACAACACCCTATCAGATCTACTACTGTATCTTTTTAGTCTAGAAGTATATAACTTAGAACTAAGTCATCATGTTCTGTTGATTCAGGCTTAATTTCAGGACTGGTTTCATCAACATAATACAGCAGCAGCTCTATAGAGGACTATCTCTAGAAGGCAAATCCAGGTGCTAATGGAGATTCCTAATAGCTTAGCATGGTTTTCTTGGAGTTTCAAGCAAAGAATAAAAGCTCTCAAACTATTTGTTAATGTGATTGGTAGACTTGACTGAAGTTAACTCAAAATCTAATGTATGGCTGGTGGGAGCATTTTAGAAAGAATGTAATTTATGCAGTTTCACAGACCTGTTACAGTTAAGTGACTGTGTGTACTAATAGAAAAACAGATCCCATTTGCATCTGGATTTTTAAATGACTGTTAAGTTATGTGCACTAGAAACTTCTATAAATTCTTCCCTCCAGGAAATAAATGTGAGATACTGCATTTTTGGTCTCATTAGAGCCAAGCAACTAATTTTGAATATATAATATCATTGCTAAGCTGGGAATTATTACAAACTCCATGCTGTTGTATGAGAAAAAAAAGGGCTGAGACATTTAAAAGATTATGAGATATATATATGTGGGCCATTAATAATTTCACAAGGCAAGGGCAATAGTTTAAACTTAGTTGAATGGTGGAAGCACTTGCGTAACTACAATGGAAAAAGGAAAGGGGGAAAGAGGAACGGGGGAAGGCATATGCAAAAAGGGAAAACAGAAAATGGAAATGGAAAGAGG
>VXAC01005541.1:2756964-2776056 GCA_013399225.1 Rhipidura dahli | reverse complement strand
TATCCCCCTACACCCCCCCCCCCTAAAAAAAAAAAAAAAAAAAAATCAACAGCACCCTAGATAATATTTTAAATGGAAATACCTCTCTTGCCATCTAGGATACATATTTGTAATGCATCACATGAGCTGCTGTAATTTAATATTTTCACTACCAGAGAGAGCAGGAATCTTTGAAAACCATATTTTGTCTTTGTCTTAAAAACCAAATTTATTCTGTCAAAGCATTTAATTTCTTCAAAACTGTCTGCAGAATTCTGTATTAATATGCAAGGAGAGCTGCACAGGAGTTATAGCCTGTCATAAATTCAACAATATTCTACATAATGGCTTCAATATGCCTGTCATAACCCTATCTTGTCTTGGCAATGTCTACAATAATCGAGAACTCAGCCCTTTTAAATAACTAGATAAATATGTATTTTTGACAGGAGTTGCTGGTTCTAACTTTCAGAACTACTGTGACACGTTCTCCTGTGACTATCTGTTACACATGTATATCTTGCTCCCCTTTCTATATGTTTTCATTTTTAGTCAAAGTACAATATTTTTGTTGTAGGTAACATGCTTGCAAAGCTATTTGTTATATGGTATATGCATTGTATGCTCATGGAGAACTTCAGAAGTCTTCCTGCAGGAATTTATTCTATCATTTCCCATGACTTCAACAGAAACTGGAGCTGCCTGTTGTTTACATAGCTTCCGTGTGAATTGACTTTCCTAGAACAAGTTTTACCCCAGATAGAATGCAAATTTATTGGGTACTGAGGAGATTCTGGTGTCCAGCTGACCCTATCCACAGCCAGCTCAGCTGTCTCTATAGAGCACAAAGAGTAGCAAGAATTATTGTTAAGTTAATACCCTTATTAGCACTGCCTGGTGCAATGCACATGTTTGAATCGTGCAAGTTAATAACATGAATTTAGTTTTAGAAGATTGAGCTACACTTCATTTGTCTCATAAATAAATAGGTAAAATGACTGAATGGTATTACTGTGAAAAGAAAGACTTTTATCCCTTCTTTCCCACTCTAGGACTGGATGGAGGAAATTTAAAAATTCCATTGTGGAGAAAAAGTCTAGCAATTTTTTTCAAATACTTTGAGAGCTTTAAACTGTCTAAAGACTGTGAGACTTCTTGAACAAACCTACATATATTATTCTCAGATTCATAGCTGAGATGATTTCAGCCTTAATGAATATGTAGGTCCATACATTCATTTTTTTTTTTAATGGTGTTCCTGGTGACTACCATCTAGGTTTTTGAGCTGGATATATGTCATCAGATGTTAGCATATGAGCTGGTTAGTCATTTAGTCTCCCTTTAAAATCATAGGACTTACTTCAAATATGATTTATGTCATTATGAGGTAGATAATTGAGAGAGATGCTCAACGTCTTTCCATTGATTTTAAAAGGAAGACTTGGCCAATAATTCTGGTATAGCTGCCACCATTGGAAACATTGAAAGTTAGGTAATGTCATTCTAGGAGTCTTTCAGCGTGAATGGCTTGAAAAGACTAACTTCCTACCCTACAGCCACTGTAGGGCAAAAGTCTTATTATCTTTTTAAACTAATATCATTGTGCCATGCTCTTTAAACAAATTTATTCAATGACTTAAATTTATGTGTTGTCGTTTGCCTTGCATTTAGTTATAGATTCCAAAGAGCTATATTTTTTTAACAAAAATCTGCAGTCCTATGAGCATGGGAACGTTCGTTAAAAGTTCTGTCCAATTTGCCCATTCTTTTACCTCGGTAAAGAAAGTTCCAGGTTCTTTTTTTACACTTTTCTATTCCTTACATGATCTTAAATGTTTGTAATTAAAACGAATAACTGAAACTTTATCATTTGCTTCTAATAAAAATCTATTTTTGAATATTCACTCAATGTAATGTTAGAGGTTAGATAGTGAACACTGCAACTATTGAGATGCATTAGTTATGTAGGAATTTTGTTTTTGTAGAAGGATAGAAAAGAAACCTCCCCTTAAGCAAACGGTTCTTGTATTGTAAAAATAAATGGGAAGACCAGAGAAGACAGGAGAATGAAGCACACATTTGTCAACTAGTCATGGGACAGTGGCACAAAGGATATTCCAAAGAGACCTATGCAGTCTAGCTACTACTCACAGAGGAAGTGGGAGAAGAGACAGTAACAATGTTTATCAGTTATGAATTTTTGGAGGAAGCAGAACTGCTCCAAATCCATTAAGATTCTTTGTCTTCATAGGCAAACAGCAGCAGAATACTTACATTAAAGGCACTGAACTCATTTTTGCATAGAACAAATTAAGCCTTCTCATTATTTCATTCAGTTCACATACTTAATTTTAAAACATCTATTTTGGTATTTAAAATATTTGAGCTATTTATTTAGTGTGTATCTAAATTTCCTTACTATCATCAGGAATTCTTTTTCTGCTTCTGCTTTTTGCTCTCTCTAACATCAAATGCTATGATAGTAAAAGAGAATTAGCTTGCTGAGATCATATGCTTCCATAAAACACATCAACAGGTTCATTCAGAAGACAGGCAAAGGTTCTGAGATATGCATCTAAAAAAGTACTTTTTCTTCCAAAAATTATTGTCATAGCTTTCTGAAAATCCCCAAATCAGCAAATTCCATGACTTCAGAATGTGCCAAGATATAAGAAAATGTTTGGGTAATATTGATGGTAACTACAAACTTTGGAGAGATTTATTTTTAATTTATAATTGTGATGAAGAAAATAAGGATGTGTCTTTTATAGGGGTACTAATATATTCAACTTCTAACTTAAAAATTAATTGCAATGTAAAATATGAAAGTTTCAATTATAGAAGAATAAAGATAAATTGGCTTTTTTTTTTTTAAAGACCCTTATGATCAAAAGAAGATCAGCTGATTTTCTGTACTTACGTACTTTCTTGTTGTGAGGTGATTTTTAAAAAAAATTTTGTATAGTTTGAATTTTTTGAATTTCAGACTTAAAGGGAAATGATTGTACTAACTTGTGTGTGCAAAACCCAAACCATATCCCTGCACAAAATTTTTAGAAAAAAATTATTGTCATTTAGTTGGATGATTGAAAGTGAGCTCTGTTTGAAAACAACTGAAAATCTTTAAAAAACAAATTAAAGCTGAGTTGGGAAAATGAGCCTTTCTCTGTAAGACTGAGAAGATACTGCCAAGAAGGCAATATTTTATTGACTAGTTTATTTTATGTAGACTCAGAGTAAGCATGATCTTGTTTATGCATATTCCTGTGCTTCTGAAGGTTTGAGAAACAGGAACATAGAATTGGAGGTAGACTCTGGGATATTTGTAGAATTACCAAAAATAAGTAGAAAAAGAGCCATAAAATATAATGAATAATCTGACGAAAAATCCAAGGAGAATATGAAAGGAAGTAAAGCAGGGCAAGATACACACAGACACTGGAAGATTGAGAGTAATAAGGCCAGCAGCAAAAGAGATTTCAGTAGGACAACATCTTTCTAAAACCGTTTGCAATGCTGAAATTTAAGGAAAAGGGAAGTAACTGTTAAAGAACCAGCATTATCCTTGTCCAACATATCCTCAAACTTTCGGGAATATTTTTCCTCTCTCACAGTATATCCTCACAGTACACCTCATGCTAATGTATAATAAGCTTCAGGGCACCAGCTAAGGTAGGTTCATCCTAGATATGATCTATCAGGTTTTTCCTAGGCCTTGAGTCCCAGAAAAAGATCCTAGGATTTGAGATAAAAATCAGCCACTTCAGTGAATTATTCTGTCTAGGGAACATTGGTAGGGATCATCATTAGGTTACAGACTATGTTGAAAACTTGGAATTGGAGATATAAAATAGTGTGACTTTTTTTGCTCTGCTCTCATGACCCTTCTGTGTCTATGGATGGAGATAAAAAGCCTTTGTTTCCCTCTGAGGAGAGAATATTTGCCCAGTCTAACATTTGAAAGCAGAAAAGATACCTCTTTCTTAATGTGGCATAAAGAATATGGCATTCACAGTTCTGCAGGTTACAAATTTATTTGGTCTACAGTGTGTCCTTCAGACCTCCATGTCTTCTATGGAAACCATTTAAAAACTAAAAATCTTTTCATTCTTTTTTTGGGGAAAGATTTTCTGAGGTATTTTCCCTAGTAGCTGCCACTGGGAGATGGGAGATTGAAGGAGTGTTGTTATTTCTGCCACTAGATTGTTTATGAGTCTGCAAAAATGGATTCCAATATTTCATTCCTCTGTCTTCTCAGTTTGGAGCCAACCAGCTGTGGAAGATCCCACTAGCCATTAGACTCTTGATTAGTAAATACAGCTTTAATTGTTTGATTTTAGATGTTAAGTTAATTTGTGTACATAATTGATTTTGACTTTAATAACTCCAAAGAATTTCAACAGACATTAAAAAAGACTCTGAATGTTACGTATTTGGACATATAAAGATATATCATAAATCTGTAGACACCTTTCTCTTCCTGTACAGAAGCCTACATGTAAAATATGTATTTAAATTTCGCTTTATTTATGTACTAGAATTCTTCTTTATTCCTACCTAAACGTTTAATTTTACAGGTAACAATGGAGAAAACAGATTTGTTGATTGATGAGGAAGTCAAGTTTCATATTCTGTTATTTTCTTCCAGATAAACAATAAGATTTTTTTTCAAGATGTTCATATTTTTTTTGTGTAACTCTACATACAGGTTTTAGAAAAGTAATCAAAAGTTTATTATCTGTATGAAGCTGACCTTTTCATAACTGAACTGCTTAATCTCCCAGGATGATTTGTCCCTGCACTTTAATTATTTATCTTCAATATTTTTGGGACTATAAGGTTGAAATGGAAAATCAATATCTCCCCTGTATATTAAAACTAAAACCCAGAAGTTGTTGATTCCTTGGATACCCTAAAAAGCTGTATCAAACATTTTTCAATATAATTATTGTCTTGATCTTTGCCATCTTCCCTAGCAAAATATTCATTTAAACTTAGTCTAAAAAATGATCTCAAGATGACTAAAATTGAAACTGTACATTCTTAGAAATGGCATTTGCTTGTGGCATTTCTGTGGCATTCAGGATCAAATCAAGCACTCTATGCCACTGTCAAAGAAGAAACTGTAATGCTTTTTCTGAGTATTGCAGTTACAGCACTTTTTTTTTTTTTCCCTATCAAGACCAGATGGGCAGAGCACTGGCACTGGAATCCTACAACAATCCTACAATCCTACAATGTAGTCCTATGTCTACATTTATATACACACGGAAAATCATAAACACGTGCATCATATGTCTGACAAGACTCATCAAGACTACTACTGCTGTTTTTTTCTCCCAGCTGAAGAGTCATGCTTGTTTAATACTTATTCATGTCTCCTTTTTAAGGAGCCTAAGTAGCCTAAGTCATTCATCCTGAATTCCACTTTTTTGCTTCTGCAAGGAATTTGCCCTGTCATAATTTCACGATGCAGGTGACCTGTTGAACTTGATTCATTTCAGGTTTCACATCTTTTTTTTCCTTGACCTAAATGATTAATTTTTATTCTCTATTTGTACAAATGTGTTTCTCACGAAGGTAAACCATGTGAACCACCAGTAGCTCAGGCATTTCCTCCAGAATGCTGGATTTAGGACACAGAGAGAGCTGAAAGGAGGTAGATGCAGGAGCAGTGAACAAGCACTGTATGCTTGCTGCTTTTGTATATGATGCACCTGATGCCTGCAGAGGAGTATGAGATGTAGCACACATCTCTCTGTTCAATAACCCTATGAGCCACAGGATCCAGAATCAGCTACACATGTATGGTGATTCAATCACAAAGTACAAACACATCTCAGACAACTTTGTTTAATGACTTTAACTGAAAGGAATGTCTCTGATTCACTTGTCACTTCATGTGTAACATTGCTTTTTTGTTAATGAGTTTGAGTCTTCCACAAGATTATCTCTCCAAATCAAGAAAGTCATTGAAACTATTGTTTTGAGCTTTAATGTGGTTAGAAATTCTGCCAGTATTGTCAATTGAAAAAGTAGTGAAAATATTCTCTTTTCCTTATTTCAGACTCCTAAGTCACCAGGTCAGACATAGAGGAGGCTTGGTGAAACCATCAAAGATGCATTTTTTGTTTGCCTGTGCCATAGTGTTTAACTGGTTTAGTGTAACTTGGAGCCTCCCAAGAATGTAGTGGGGAGATAGAGGGTGGTGCCAAGATCCAATTTTTATGTTAGTTAGAGAGATGCCTCTGCCCAAATTGAAGTGCAAATGAGACCATGTGCCAAAGTCAATAATACAGATATTATTTAACAGTAAATTTGAGACAGAAAGAGATAGAAAGAAACAGACAAGGGGAGGGGGTGGGGGTGTGGAATGAGAGAAAGAGTGAGAGATGGATTAAGTAGAAAGATAGTCACCACCCCTGTGGATCCAGCAGCATCCTGTTGGTCCTCTTCACCCTGGGCCTCTTGGTGGTTGGTCCCACCAAGCAGAGTTCAATGGATTAATACACATTCAGGTACACATGGAAATGCCAAGCATTTCCTGGAGGAGGGAATGGCTTAAACTGTCTTTTAGAACAGACTCTGGATCTGTTGCAACGCTATGGATCAGGACAGCTGCTGGGTTTGACTCTCACTGAGGATATATTTTTCTCCCCCAGCCCTGTTTACTTCTTAGACCTGACATAACTGGAAAAACCTTTATCTTATCTCAAGGCAGGTTGCTTAACTCACAGTCCAACTTCCCAAAATCCAGGAGGCACATTCAGGTGGGGTGGGCCTAGGTTGTTGCAGCTTTCTCAGAGAGTTTGCTATAGTGAACTAAGTCTTTCTGTGGTCTTAACAGTGTTCAAGAAAATTTAAGCTCCTCACAAGGGGGAGGGAGAGAAGAAACAAACAGGGAAAGAAAATCTCTTCATTGATGTTCTATGAACTGATTTCAATATTCTAGCTGAGACTTTATGGAGCTGTACTTATATTTTCTATCTCCCAAATTGTGAGAAAATAAGTTAGGTGTTTCATTAATCACTTTAAAATTTTGAAAGAAAAAGGATAGAGAAGTCAGTATTCTTGTGAACCTGAAGTTATTACTTTTCTTATTGTGCAAAAGAAAGATAAAAGCAAATTCTGTGGACATTATTGCAACTCTTACTAAAGAGAAACCAGTCTTAAATCTCACTGTTATTGATCATGATGTATCTTCCACATAATTACGTGAGGCTGATACACACAGAATTGACAGTTCACCTTTTAAATTAGAACATTGTGTTGTCTCTTCAGAATTCTCATATTCCATTAGATTAACACATTTTTAATACTTCACAGTAAGGAAAACAGAGAAACCTGAACTATGGCAATAATGTTTATATGTATGTGTATATGTACATAAACACATAAAATACATGGATACACGTATGTGTATGTGCAGTTATGTATATATGCAATTATTAAAGAATAACTTCTCCTTCAAACTGTACTTTTAATGCAAATTTGTTCTTCATATTTATTTACAACTCTACAATAAATTCATAAATTCAACCAACTTTTTAACTTTGAATTCCAGCCTTTGGAATGTTAGGTTTATCTTATTTTTTATTCCAAACATTCAGAGTGATTGTCCAGTTCAATTATACATATATTTGCTAGGTGCAGGTGGCAAGATTTTGCCAGCTGGAGGGAAGAGAAGGGTGATATCACAAATTTCCAATTCCAATGAACTCTGGAGGACCCACTGCAGGACACAGCTGAGACCCCTCAGCCAAGGAGGTGGTATTTCTGGGAAAATGTATTTAGGAAAGGCTAAAAAACTTGCTATATAGCGAGAGAGAGGACTGAAGTGTAAAGGAGTCAGGAATGAACCAAGCCAGGGAATAAGAGGTGGTGGGGGACTTCTACGTTTTTACCTTTGCTTTTTCCCATCCTACTCCATTTTTATTGGTCATCAATTAGACTCCCCAAGTCAAGTCTGTTTTCTCTGTGATGGTAGTTGGTAATTGATATCCCTGTTTTTCTTTCAACCAGTGAGCTTTTTCATCTTATTTTCTTCCTCTGTCCTGAAAGCAACTTCATGGATGTCTGGCAGCCCACCAAGGTAAACCCATCAAAATGATTTCATCCACAGATTAATAAATGAAAGTCTGGTTAATAAACATTATCATGAACCAATAATTTCAGCCATGTGGAAATCTGTTCCTTCTGACAGCACTACAAGTTTTTCCACCGAATGTAGTGGCTACAGAATTGAATAACATTAGGTATATTTGCCTCTTTATCAAAGATTTATACATAGTCATGTAGTTGTGGTTTAGCCCAGTGTCTTTCTGAAGGCTAATTATTGGCATTTTTTCTAACACTTTGTATGACTAATACCTAGTAGTAATTCTGTTTGAATTACAAACACTTGACTGGAAACTCTAGATCTGTAGAGGAAAATGCGCAGTTAATCACTGCTCCTTTTTCCTTAATTCCTAGTGAACATAGTAACTACAGTCCTGTTTGCTGGCATAAATATCTGGTACTACAATACCAAACTTCTTCTTCCATAATAAAAAATATTAAAAGATAGCAATAATAGCAATAACAATAATACTACTACTACTAATAATAACAAAACAACACCGTCATCTACAACAACCATAACAACTACAATAACAACAACAACAATGAAATTATTATTAATGCATGTAGTATGGAATATTTTGTGAGGCCTTTTACAAGCATACAGTAAATTGCATTCTCTACTTCAAAGTGTATATTAAATAGACTTGTGTTTTCAGGGACTCTGATGGTAAACTTGTTTATTAGGTATAACAACAAAAAAAGGAACATTCTCCATATTTCTGTCACATTTTCATGAGAAATCCTGCAGCATGAAGTCTCTCTTGATATGTCAGGGATTGGCTTAAAATAAAAGCCAAAATAATTAATAGATTTACTTAACTGATTTATGGAAATAGTCAACAATTGATCAAACCAAAGAAAATGAAATCAATTATTTTATAATTTATAAGGCATAAGAGCTGAAGAACTAAAGCTTTCTATTTTCTTTCTATTTATCATAATCTTCAAAAATCTAGCCAACCCTAGTCTGTATTTTATCATATAATTTTCATATAACTTTTGTACTGTTAGAATATTGCTGTGGTCCCTTTCACTTTTGAAATGTAATTTCCTCTGAATATTAGACTTCTGTTTATGTTTTTTTGTTATGATTAAGTCGAAAGCCTTATGTGTTTGAACTGCAAGTAGTAATAACACTGGTTTGTTTTGAACTGAGAGCTAATAGGTGGGGATTTTATCTAACCCTTATTTCTGGTATTAGAAAATTTGCTCTTTCCCTGTTAGTCATGGGGTTTTATTCTATTGTCTCATATCTCTTCTAAAGCTTTGGAAGTTTTAGTTCATTCAGTCATTGCCCGAATAAATGTTTACACTTTCAGTTCCTTCCTTGCACGAATGGTGCAACCTGTTTTGTCATTTTGTTGCCCTTCTTCATCTTCTCTGGCTTCCAAGTTGCACATTATCTTTTTGTGATAAGGACAGCATCTGCACACAACAATGAAAATGGGAGGTCATGTTATGGTTTAATGGTTTTTTTCTCCCCTTCCTTTTCTAATACTGCTTTCTTTACCAACATTGAGACCTGTCCTGTTGTTCTCATACAGCTACTTATTCTTCAGTGGTGCAAGACATAATAAAGATCATTGCTGTTTACACAGAATAAGACAGTTTTTCTCCTATGTATTCTGGATCTATATTGAATTCCTCTTGCTGATATACTTAGTTCTGACCATTCAGTTTAATTGTCTATGTTTTAGCCAATTAACAATGAGTTTATACCTTTGCTGCAGTTTAGTTTCCTCAAGGATCTCTTTGAAAACTTATGTAGACTCTGTTATGTTCCTCTTCTCCATAGACTGCTTAATTCTTTTTTTAAATAGGTCCATTAATTTTCTAGAAAATAATTTTCTTAAGAAAATTTTGTCTCTCCCGAGTAAAGCATATTTATTCCCATGCCCAGCAATTCTCTCTTCAATCCAGTCTCTGCAGTAGGTCAGTATAGAAATTAGTCTTTTAAACTGGGGAGTTCTGTGGATCTTTCCCCAACCCTCTTTTTTTAAAAAATAGGCACTACACCCAAACATCTCTACACTACAGTTAACAACTTGTCAGTGCCACCACTCTCCTTTTCTGAATACCATGTATTTCTCTATTTTTTTCAGGTTATCCTTTAATCTTTCTCATGCCATATCAGAAAGTGACAGACCACCTGTGATTGCAACCTCCTGAAACTCACTCTTGGTGAATGCAGCTGAAAGGAATACATTTGGTGTTGGTGCTGCCCTCTTACCTTCTAAATGCTCCTTCTAAAATTTTATATCACTGAGCCATCACAACCTTCCCTGTAGTGATGCAATTGCAGAAGGTTTCATTAGTTGAAAAAAATGTGCAAGTTGTATCTCCAAGAGTTTCAGGTGTGTTTGCTACATCCTGATTATTTTTACAGAACTGTTTGTTTTTTAAAAACTTTTGGCAGCAGCCTATGATTGTGGGGGATATCTCCTCTCCACTTTCTTTTCAGTTCCTTCAGTCTGTGCTCTCTGTGGTGGGTTGATGTGGGCTGGACACCAGGTACACACCAAAGATGCTCTATCACTCTCCTCCTCAGCTGGGCAGTGGAGAGACAATACAACAAATGGTTGAGATAAGGAGTGATCATTCACCAGTAACTGAGGGAGGGATCATGCATCAGTTACTGTCATAGTAAAAAAAAAACTTGATTCAGAAACTAGTTTCATTTATCACCAATCAAAGCAGAGTATGATAATGAGAAAAGAGCTCCTAAATCTTAAAAACACTTTCACCCCACTCATCCTTTCTTCCAGGGCTCAACTTCACTCCTGATATTCTTTACTTCCCACCCTGCAGTGGTGCAGGGGTGTGAGGAATGGGGTTTCTAATTTTCTCCTCTCCTCTCTGGCTGCATCTTTTTCCTTTTCTTAAATGTGTTATCCCAGAGATGCAGTGCCATCACCGATGGGCTTTGCCTTGGCTAGCAGTGGGTCGGTCTTGGAGTCAGTGTTGGCTCTGTTGTATGTGGAAGAAGCTTCTGGCAGATTCTCACAGAGGCCACTCCTGTGGCCACGATGTTACCAAAACCTTGCCACGCTTAGGCAATACACTTTTGTCTCTGACAAATGACTATATAATCAGAGCACTGTTGATTTTGGTAGTACACAGGGCTCTGTGTTCTGAAGACATCACAAATGAGCTCTCTTGGTCTCCAACTTCTGCTCAAACTTTGTTCTTGTACACTGAATTTTTTTCCCAACAACAACTATCAAATTAGTTAATGGAGTCTATTTGTCTCTTGTAACTTTCTTTAGTGGATCTGTTTACTGAAAACAGGTTTTATTCAAACTAATGATGTGGTGTGGGGTGGGGGGGAAAGATATTTTTTCCTGCAATCAGAAATGGCAATACTATGCAGTGTTTGAGTTCTGGTGGACCAGAATTAAATAAGGTATAATCCTGTGGCGGGCCAGGTGGCTTAGCAGCTGTTCAGAGTATTGTGGAATGAGAAGGTTGGTTTGAAAGCAACCTCATTTATCTTTTTCTCACACATTCACTTGGCTGGGAAAGCTCAGCCCTGCTGATATTGTGAAGGTGATAGAGTTCTGTGGCCTGACCTTGGCTACTCTGCATGATGAGGGATATAAGCAGAGGAGCTGGGGAAATGACAGCTGCTGAAGGTATGGGTACCTCCTGCTGATCAGCTGATAAAGTAACATGGAAGTTACTTGCCTGCTGACTTTCTTGCTGTGTTTATTTTTCATGGTGACTACAACATATACACAATTATTTGCTCCCACTGCAATCCAATGATGTGTATGTACTGGCAGATGCAGACAAACTTGAGATTGTACTGCTTACACTATGCAGGCAGTTAAAATGAGGAATGGAAAGACCTGAGCTTTTATGCTGTTAGATACAATATACTTTTGTTGCATGTGATCACGTATTTCAAATAGTACAGGTTCTAACCTCTAAATATAATTCTAAAAAACACATTAAGCCTTTTTTATATGTACTTCACTCATTTATGCCTTTAGTTTACAGCCACACAAACAGATCACTTTGGATTTAAAAATTGCATAGTGCAGGAAGTTCATACTATAAACTGTCTTAGGTGGGTTTTAGAGAATAATAGGAGTCAGTTTATTGAGAAAATGATTAAATTGTACCTAGAGTACCTAAAGAAAAAAAGGGGAAGAACCAAGGTTTGTGTAAATACAATATTAGTCCTTCCTGAGACTGACCAAGATAAGTCAAAAGTAAACTTTGATGATCTCCATTCTGTAGCCTCCCTTTCCAGTTTAGAGATAAAAATAGCTACAACTGAAAGATATAAACATAACTATGTTTACTAGGAGCATGCAGTGAATTTGGTTGTTTGCTGCTGCATTCCCATTCTTGCTTGTAAGAAGAAACACAGCATAACCAGTATGTGTCAGATTCAGTGACTCCAGGTGGGATCTTGTAAGAGCAGAGTAGAGGGTGAGAGTCACCTCCCCCAGTCTGCTGCCCATGATTCTTTTAAAGCATCCCAGGATACGAGTGTCTTTCTGGGCTGTGAGCATACACTGCCAGCTCATTTCCATGGTTTTGTCCACTAGGGTGTCCAAGTCCTCCCCAGCACTGCTTTCAATTCATTCACCCCACCCGTCAATATTGATACCTGGGGTTGCCCTGCCACAGGTTCTGGACATTTTACTTGGCCTTGTTGAACTTCATGAACCTTTACGTGGGCCAGGTCCTTAAGCCTGTGAAAGTTCCTCCTTTTCTTCCAGCACTCGCTGCACCACTCAGATTGGTGTCACCTGCAGACTTTTTTCAGTCCCACTGTCTGTGCCACTGATTAAGATATTAAATAATAGTGGTCCCAGACCTCTGAGAGACAGTACTCAGCAGAGTTTTCCACTTAGACTTTGAGCCACTGACTGTAAGTTTTCATATATGGCCATTCAACCTGTTATGTATTCACTTAAAAGTGCATTCATCACACCCATCTCTTTCCAGTTCAGTGGCAATAATTTTGTGGGTGACCATATTAAAGCCCTTACAGAAGCCCAAGCAGATGAGGTTTGTAGCTCTTCCCTTGTCCACTGCTGCAGTCACTCCTTCAGGCCAGTACATTAATCAGGCATGATTTATTCCTGGTGAAGCCATGTTGACTGTCTAATCCCCTTCCTGTCTTCCATATGTTTTAACATATCTTTCAAGGGCATCTGTTCCAGGGTTTTACCGGGCACAGAGGTGAGGCTGACCAGCAGGTAGTTGCCTCAGTCAATGACTATGAATAATGAGTAATAGTATTTCAAACCATGCTACCTTACCATGCTGCTGCCTCCTAAACCCAAGGCCTCAGGGCTGACATAAAATGTGGTGGCCACACACACACACATACACACAAACACACACACCCTAATTATAGATAAATGATACTTAAGGCCCATGCCTATACACAGAGTAGATTTGCTTCCACAGCGGGAAGTTCTTCCTTCTCTCAGCACATCTAGCAGAGGGGGTTTGTCATTAACAAATGACTTATCAGCAAGTCACATTACTAAGTTAACTGATGCTCTGTTTCAACAATTGTTCATTATTTCAAAGACAACAAGTGGAAAACTTTTGAAATGTTACTATGAACAAATAAGGCAGCCACATCTGCCAGAAGGGGCATGAACAGCAACCAGTAAATATAACTCAGTAGAGAAATTTTGTAAAGACTTTTTATTTAAAAGAATCATCTCCCTATGATCTGTTATTTTTAAAAGGAAGAGCTGAAGCTAATGCATTACCATACTCTAGTGTTAGTATTTATTTTGTAGCCTGCCTTTATATCTCTTTTGCATTAGCTCTGCGGAACTTTCGTTTAAACTTTTTTTGTTGAATTTACAGGTGTAGGGTATCTATTCACTATATATGTCAACAAATTTAGTGTTTCTAACCATTGTAGAGCGATGGAATATTTCATTCATTTTTAATGGATTGTTGGAATCAGAGGAGGAAAGAAAGCAGAAAGAGACAAAAATGAAAAAGATAACCCTGGTTGGAGGTCTTCTCTTGCCTTACCATTTATTCAGAATCAATCTGATTTCTCTGAAATCTTTGCTCACAGTCCTTCTAAAGGCATCTTTGTGTATTTCTTGTGGTTGGGGAAGAAACAAACGCTTTTACAGTTTTAATTTCTCCATTACCTAAATTTTAATGAGACTAGGCCATATCAATGCAAAACATAGACAGCTTCACTTTTGACTCCAGTTTGTTTTTGCTCGATCAAGTAAAAATGTCCTGATGCATTACGAAGAATAAAATGAAGCATCAAGAAAGTGCCTTACCTATCTTGCTCCAATTGAATACAGAGGCCACAAATTCACTACCATTTAAGAATTCAGTCTGCCTAATAGCTTGAATAGTTGTCATATTAGTGCCAAAACTAATTGTGGTCTAACATCCATTGGTAGTTAGGCAGAAAAATAAGCTGAGCATAGATAATGTATGAACTGTGAATGAGGACTCTGTGCCATGCAGCAGGCTGTGGAGTACATAGGAGAAATTAATGTAATCTGCCATGTCAGAGCTTGAAAGAAACAAAGCAAAAAACCTTAATAAAATGCTCTCAGATATTTTGTTTTAAATGATTTATGCTTTTAAACATAATTTATCTGCCATTCTATGGGTGATACTTTTTTTAGTCCCCTTTTAGTTGCAATGGCTTCTAAGAAAAAGAAAAATAAATCATTACTAAACACTTTTACATTTTGTGTTTACTTGTTAGTTTTTAGTCTGAACTTTCTGAACTTGAAATTATTTTATTGCTTCAAGCTCTGCAACAGAGCAGAATTGTTTATTGTATCACTGTCAGTGTCCTCCAGGCCCCAGGGTTTCATTTTGTAAATTGAGTCTGGCTTACTGTGGTAATTCTCAGAAAGCAAATTAGAATTTATTCTTAATACATGAGAAAAAGAAAATAAAATAAACCTTTACTGTTATGAAGGGATATTAGATAAATATTTTAATGCAATGCAGCACTGTAGTCAAATTTGATGATACCAATATTTCAAAAATTGAAAGAAGTAATATTTGTTATTTTTACTTCTGAAAGTTTGCTCGAGACAAATGTTTCATCTCAATTTTAAATCATGAGTTGCACTGATGCCTAAGGTGTTATACTTCAAAAAAATTCTGAAAAAATAATAACTATACTAGAAAGAATTGTATAAGGGAAACTCAGTTACAAAATTTTACTTTTTGCATTGAACCCCATGTATTCTGAAAGGTGAGTTGATACAACTGAAAAGATAAATTTATGACTTTTTAGATAATCTCCCAGTAAGAAATAAATTAATTTAAACTATAGGCAATGACTGAAGTTGTGTTTTAAGAATCAGAACTAACTCAAGAATGCAAATTATATCCTAAAAGAGAATTGGACATAACTTCCAATGACAGCAATACCAGTATTATGTTCTGACTTTGTGAAAATGAGGGAATATCCATTCGAACTAATATCCACCCTTGTGTTTTAAGCAACAAAAACCTACAGTGAAGAAGTATTGTCATTATTAGATAGATTTTGACAATGCAGTTATGTCTCATTGATGTTTTTAGTTATAGTAAATTATAATTTTAAAGCTTCAAACCACTGTTTTTTCTACTGATGCAGTTGTAAATCCCTTTTCAGGCCTATCAGTTGTCTCATCTTTCCACTCCCCATTAATAGTGCATATCCAAAATAAAAGTATTACTAGCAACAGGGTTATTCTCTATTTTGACTAAATATTAAATACAGACACAGGGAATAAAACTTCTAAGACATCAGTTTTGAAGTTCATAGACAAGGTATGGAAAGGCAATGACAGAAATTTGTGCTGAGTACCTGGATCCTGCTATAGCTTCTTTCCTCTTTAGTCCCATGGACCTTCCTGTGTGGAGCAGCCCATGCTGGATTCCCCTGGCTGCCTAATGACATGAGAATCTAAAGGAACTTTACGCATCTCTCCACAGCAATCACCTAATCCATCTTTCCTACATCTGCTCTTTCCAGATTTGTAATTATCCCTCACATTACCAATCTTTTTCACTCCTGCTGATCAAAGTCACATTTTTCCTCCAGAGAATATGTCCAGGTTGCATTGAAAATTTTCCTTTTCCCCCCTGCCATCACTTGCTCATACACTATGAATGAAATGGAAGTAAACTTTTCTTTGCTTTTCACTGCTATACTGTGAACTGCCCTAGCTGTTCAGCAGGTCCATAATATTCTGACCTCCATGATGAAGGTGGCCATTACTTCAAGCCCAAACGGGAGTGTCAAACCACTACAGAAGTCTTTTGTTTGTGTTGATCTTGCACATACTCTGACATAAGCTTCAGGCATGTCTGTTCCTGTGAAAATTCATCAAAGGTCAAAAGTTTGTTTGTCTCTGATAAGCATACCTTAGCAAAGAGCTGCCTCACTGCAGCTCTGCCAGCTTCTCTTCACCAGTCACAGAAATCAGAGTTTCCAGGCAAGAGTGACCTCAGTAGGCATTAAGGAACTAGTAAGTGGTCAGTTGTTACTGATTTGATCAGTAATTATGTAGGCAAAAAGAGATGTGGTCATCATTTGTAGAAGAAAATTTTTGTCAGAAGTTTTGTTGAAAGCAATAGCTTTTCAACATATCTTATACTGTCAAGGTGTTTCCAAACATACATTAATTAAAGCTGCTGACTGTGAGACTGTGATACTCTTCCCCTTGGTTTAATGGTTCAACTAATTTTTCTTGATTCTTCCATCATTTTTTTAGAGTAATTTAGTCTGTGCTTCCTTACAAGATGTTTCTTGAGAACCACTAAAATCTTTTCTTGTGGTTCTCTTGCTGAGGTAGTGTAGGCAGGTTTCTGCTATAAATTGCATGGCAAACTTTTTATTGTGACATTGTTGACATAATAAAACAGTCTGAACATCAGAGAAGTCCTCTTTATTTCCATAAACAGAAGATTCTTATAAGGAAGACATAAAAAAGAAATCAGATTTGAAAGATATTTGGCAGTCTAAAATGCAGCTAACCCCCTAAATTGCATGGATACCAAAGTAAATTCAGTAACAAAGTATTTTCAAAATTGTCAGTGGCATTTAAACAATTTGGCAATTAATCATACTAAGCATGTATCATTCCTACATATGAATAAGTAATGTTTGTTGCTGTGTCCCTCCCAAAATTAAAAATGTGTATGATGTAAAAATGTATATGATGGATTTTGGTGACAATATTTTTTCCATTTTAAGATGAAACTGAAGTTTCTCTGATAATCAAGAAGAAAAAAAGTAAAGAAAAAAAATCCAGACTCACCAATTACTGAGTCATGTGGTGTCACTCTGTGGCAGTCCTAACTTGAAAGATGCGTATATTTCAGTATTTTCCTAGGAAAATGTTTCTTCATTTTTAAGATAACAGAGTAATTAAATGACCTTATTGTTATACAAAGGTTTTTTAAAAATTCAGGATTGTATGAACTGATTCACTTGGCTTGTTTGATGGAAATAATATGAAACTGCAACATCATGAGCAGAAACATTGTGAACTCACAAGACCATAGAAGTTAACAGCAAAATATTTTTCATCAAATCAGTCATGGAGTGTGATATTTACAGAATTTGATAGAGGAGTAACAAAGTGGGATGCCTGGCACTGAGCTAAGTATAATGATAATTGTCCTTGACTGTAAATAGATTACCCAAAAGGAAGAAAAAAACCACCACCACCACCACCACCACCAACAATATAAGGTAAGCATATTTTACGCTGAAGTGAATACTAGGCTCTTTTTTTTTTTTTTTTCAGGGCCATAAGGTAAAAAAAACAACTAAAGTAGAGAATGAAATTTGGTAGAATATAGCGTTACACAAAATACAAGGCTGATCATGACCACGTCTCATCTTCCTAATCTATTTTCAATAAGGATAGATCTTGTGTTCCAATTAATAGATCTATGTTCTGTTTTTCTTCATTAAGTTTCTGACAGGTTTAAGATGAACCTAACCTGAAAAAATACACTTTCTGATTACTCTTGCATCAGATTTTTACCCCCTTGTTGAAGTAAAATAGTTCTTTGGTCAGTGAAAAACACTAAAACAAGTAAGTCCAATATCGTGAAAAGCAAAAGGAAAGATTTAAATGAGTAAAGTAAGCAGAATCTTTTAACCTTTTGGATTTAATGTGTACACAAATTATTATCAGTGTAATTTCCATCTTTAAGCGCTTTGTCTTGAAGTACTTTGAAGTATTGACTTCAAAGTCAATACTTTCAAGTATGGGTGTATAAAGTTATGTTTTATCAATAATTAATACCAGCTGAACAATCTGATCATTATTTTTAGACTGAAGCAGTTTAGAATTTATTAGTATGAAGCTGAAGGTATTTCCATCTGTCTTCAAGTGTGAGAACATCTACTTTGATGTTCCTTTTACATTTGACATTGTTCTCAATTTACATATCTTGCAGGGCATCCCAGAAAATCAGCTAGATGACTTACATATCCACGTATAAAGCAATAGCATGGCTTTTATATTTTAGCCCAAAGTTGTCTTTTATTTCCCTTTATCCTATTTTGGTTTACTGCACTGGTTTTAACACTTTCTGTAATTTAACTAGAGGAGGCAATTTTTCAATTTCTTTCATTGATTCTGATAAACTCAGAAGTGTTGCAAAGAGTTAAATTGTCCTTATCTGGTATGAAACTTTTTTTTTTCTTTTCAATTGTTAGATCACAGATCTGTTATCAACTATACCTCAACAACTCTGGGAGATCTTTGGTTTCTTTGCAGAAACCAAATCATGTAAAAAAGCTGTAAATCACTCAGTCCTTTGAGGTTTTTTTGCTCTCCTTCAAAAACAGCATTTCCCACAACTTTTATTACGGGCCAAAGTGCTAACTGCCTGCAAGAATTGCTTTATCCTAGTAGAATGAAAAGAACATATGGTATGGCAGCTAGCACTAATATATGCCATGTCATCAAGTCCAAAGTAAAAAGGCAAAAAGTTTTATTTTTCACATTAAAAAAA